>CAUJBZ010000348.1:0-149079 GCA_963082915.1 Dolichopus griseipennis | reverse complement strand
GGTTTTTGGGTACGGAAAGAAATCGTGGCCTAAAAATTTTGCTCTAACGGACCGCCAAGTTGGGGCTGTGGTGCAAGTATTTAAACTTCTTTGTTCTAAAATGAAAACGGTTTGACCGATTGACTTCAAATTTTGTATACGTGATGCTCTTTGAGAATTGAGTAGACACTATTAACAGTTTTGGAATTTGTTAACCCATGTCGGACCGACGGGTGGTCAAAAAAAATTTTGGGTCCAAATTTTGTCCGATTTTACGAAATTCTGCTTTGGCTTAAAAGAAAGCCCCAAAAAAAATTTTGTTGAGTTCCGTTAACCCAATGCGGCCCAAAAGCTTTTTATAGGTTTTTTCAATACTTTACTCTAAATTCGAAACGGTTCGACCGATTGACTTCAAATTTTGTATACGTGATGCTCTTTGAGAATTGAGTAGACACTATTAACAGTTTTGGAATTTGTTAACCCATGTCGGGCCGACGGGTGGTCAAAAAAAATTTTGGGTCCAAATTTTGTCCGATTTTACAAAATTCTGCTTTGGCTTAAAAGAAAGCCCCAAAAAAAACTTTGTTCAGTTCCATTAACCCATTGCGGCCCAACAGCTTTTTATAGGTTTTGACCGATTGACTTCAAATTTTGTATACGTGATGCTCTTTGAGAATTGAGTTGACACTATTAACAGTTTTGGAATTTATTAACCCATGTTGGGCCGACGGCTGGTCAAAAAAAATTTTGGGTCCGAATTTTGTCCGATTTTATGAAATTCTGCTTTGGCTAAAAAGAAAATCCACAAAAAAATTTTATTGACTTGCATTAACCCATTGGGGCCCAACAGCTTGTTATAGGTTTTTTCAATACTTAACTCTAAATTAAAAACGGTTTGACCGATTTTCTTCAAATTTTGTATACGTGCTCCCCTGTGAGAATTGAGTTGACACTATTAACAGATTTGGAATTTGTTAACCCATGTCGGCCTGACGGTTGGTCAAAAAGTTTTACTACTCTCATTAATTTATATTTATTTATTTGTAGTACCAGACAATAGTAAATATTGCCTGATAATATTATTAATCCTTTGCCTATTTGACATTTGGAGTTCTTATTAAATTATTTTAATAAACACTATATTTTTTTATTAGATATGATCTGACCTGGATTTTAATCCGATACTTTTTGATTGAAAAGCCGCCATTTTACCACTCAGCTATCGATCAGATATAAATTTTTAGTGTGGTTAATTTTTTACAAATAAAGTTTTGTTCAAAGGTATTTTAAATATCCAATTGGTCAAGTTATTTTAGTATTTTACTAATTACAAATTTAAAGATATTATTTTGTTCATCATTTGATTTATTAAGTAAAAGACCTATTTGAATACAATATTATATTATATGCAGTGATTCAATCAATTTAAATTATTTGGTATTAAATTTCATATTATTTGGGTTTAGTAATCATATATTTGCACTTATTAATATGTGTACATTGTTAGATCTTTTAATTATAATTCATTTTATATTTTTTTTTTGGTTTTAAACATATAATTACATTTACAGTAAAAAATTTTAAATAGATAAGTAATTCAATAATGCAATTGAGGTTTTAAGATTTGTTTAAAGATTATTCCAAACACTAAAATTTAAAGTAATTGATATTTCCCAATAAATTATGATAGATGATTTCTTAAGGATAACAAATTGAAGATGGAAAAGGGGGGGTATTGAAGAAGTGATAGAAGTAAAACTGGCCAAGAAATCAAAATGCTATAATTCGTAAAAATTCCATTGTCTATTTATTCTTCAAACAGGTGTCTGTAGAGTGTGTTCTTTTTAATACAACAATTACTCGAATAATTAGTTCAAAGAATTTTTTAACGGATTTTAAAGTTTATTAAATCCTCGTTTTAAAGAATTTATCTCACAAATTTTAATCGAAGGGCAAACGTGATTTTAAAAGCTGCAACGTTAATGTAGAGTTTTATTGAAATTAAGATCCCAAGATTAATGTTTAAAATCAATTATTCAAGTCTTTTGTTTTTATACATAAATTTTAATTCTAGAAATACCTTAGCTTAAAAAAATGAGCTCACAAATTAATTACATATAAAAAGTGCTCATTAAAACTTAAGCAATTATTTTCTTACTTGCTATTTAAATTCGTTTTTCCGATGGAAAGGAAATGATAAAGAATAAAAAAAATAACTGTTGTCCTTATAATGAATATGAATAGTATACGTTGGTCCTTATAATGATTATATGTATATTGAATTCGTTTTTATACTGAATATATGTATATTGAGTTGGCTCTTATAATGAATATACATATATATATGAAGAGTGCAGGCAAATAACAATCAACGTCACTTTTTTTAGAAATTGAGAAAATTCAATTAATATTTTCAAAGACTTCTTGCGTATAAAAATGTTCTGAAAGTGTCTGTAAACAAGCTTCATAATTAATGTTTATCCTATTCTTAAAGAAATACAATACAAAAAAATTAAAATAATTTAATATTTTCTTATTTTATTTACAAAAAAAAAAACTTAGTTTCAAAAAAATTCAGTTTTGTACGAAAAAACAATCAAATATTAAAAATTTAGGAAAAAATAATCAAACAAAAAATAATTTAATAAAAAATAAAAACATAAATAGTTCAAATTAAGTAATTCATTAAGTTTAAATTTTTATAACGTTAAAACGTATGGATTTGCTTAATTATTATCGTCTGTGTCCGAAACTTGATTCGAATGCGGCAGTGCTTCAAAAAACCGCTGCGCTTCGTCTCTGCAAAATTCTTTAAGTACCATTAAATCATTATATTTTCCAGATGAAAGTGGAATTAGGCTAGTGTAAGAAGGCTTTAAATTTGTGAACTGTTACCAGTATTTTTATATCTGATTATGTACGAATTCCATGGGCCTTTATATGTGTTTCTTAATTGGAGTGTCCGACTGTGTTCCTTTGTTATGTAGATTTCAGAAATTGGCCTCGTTGCAAATGGAAATTTTTTTTATAATGATTATTTTCCAAATAACTGCCCCAGTTTTTGAAAATATCTTGTTTACTTTTAATAATGACAAAGGGCAAGGGTTTGACCCGTGAAGATTTAACATGATCGTTCCATTCATCAGGCAATTCTATTTTAAGATTTTGTTTTATTAATCCCATATTTTTATCACATTCCATATAACTATGGCCTCGAACAGGAAATGTTATTTTAAATTCCCGTTAGAACATTTTTATTTGTAATAGTCAAGTCAAGTAAATAAAAACAATTCAAAATTTGCGATATTGAAAAGAAACTGACATTGATTGTTTTTTCCATTAAAACTGTGACATTGATTGTTCTTTCCCTGTACAGGAAATTTTGAACAGGCTAAAACTTTTATCTCGTTTGGTTTTACATTATTTATTGTTGATAGAACGAAAGATCTCATTTTTGCCTTTCCAATGATACCCATATTGCATTTTCGAAAAAAATTGACATTGATTGTTATTTGCCTGCACTATTCATATATAATTGGTCCTTATAATGAATATATATTCAATTTTAGGGTATTTTAGAAACCCAAATGCAGTTACTTTAAACATTTACTTAATTTTTCTTTATTTTTCTACTGTAAAAAAGGGATTTTGTATAATAGATTGTGTGTCTGTTCAAAAATCGTATTGAAAATCAGTTTTGTATTTCTGAGATTTAAAAAAAAAGGAAAACGTTTTCCACTTTGCCTTTATTTTTTGGTTGATGATATAGTGTAGAAATAATTTACTTAATGGGTATTATAAAAAATCTGTTAAGCGCTATTTTAATTGAAAATGTATTTGTCCTTGAAAGAAATATTTTATCAATTTTAATGTTAACATGACTTAATTTTTGCACAGGACAAACATGTAAAAATTTTAAATAGGATTTTTTTTGGGGGCTATCGTGGAATTTTTGGTTGGTTTTAATTTTAATTTGCTAAATAATTGGTTTTTAATAAAGAACAATTAATTCAAAGATAAATGACTCAACCATGGCCTGTTAATCATAGCCTTTTTGAATCAGATTTGAAAAATCATTTTTTAGATATTTTAGTATTACTTTAATAATCAAAATTTTATTTATTGGTGCAATAAAACTTATCAGGAAATGATTGTGTGATTATTTGATTAATGATTTGATTACTGGTTGGTAAAATAGAGTCATAATATATTAACAGGCCAGGGATAACTAAATTTCTGATGCTGTGTTTTTAGGATATTAAATTATTAATCTATATATATAAAAATGAAAGTTTGTTTGTTTGTTTGTTTGTTTGTTTGTAGCGAATAAACTCCTAAACTGCCCAGCCGATTTTCATAAAAATTTGTGTATAGAGGTTTTTGGGTACGGAAAGAAATCGTGGCCCAAAAATTTTGCTGTAACGGACCGCCAAGTTTGGGCTGTGGTGCAATTATTTAAACTTCTTTGTTTTAAAATGAAAACGGTTTGACCGATTGACTTCAAATTTTGTATACGTGATGGTCTTTGAGAATTGAGTAGACACTATTAACAGTTTTGGAATTTGTTAACCCATGTCGGGCCGACGGGTGGTCAAAAAAAATTTTGGGTCCAAATTTTGTCCGATTTTACGAAATTCTGCTTTGGCTAAAATGAAAGCTCCAAAAAAAATTTTGTTGAGTTCCATTAACCCATTGCGGCCCAACAGCTTTGTATAGGTTTTTTGAATACTTTACTCTAAGTTCGAAACTGTTTGACCAATTGACTTCAAATTTTGTATACGTGATGGTCTTTGAGAATTGAGTAGACACTATTAACAGTTTTGGAATTTGTTAACCCATGTCGGGCCGACGGTTGGTCAAAAAAAATTTTGGGTCCAAATTTTGTCCGATTTTACGAAATTCTGCTTTGGTTTTCAAGAAAGCCCCAAAATAAATTTTGTTAAGTTCCATTAACCCATTGCGGCCCAACAGCTTTTTATAAAGTTTTTGGTTATTTTACTCTAAATTAGAAATGATTTGACCGGTTAACCTCAAATTTTATATGTGTGAAGCAACTTGAAAATGGAGTTAAGCCTGTTAACAGTCGGTCCTACGATTATTCAAAAAAATTTTTTTGGAAGTAAATTACGTCAAATTTTGGGAAGTAGTTTGTACTGCTTTGAATTACAGAAAGTTTCAAAAATTACTAGAATAATCCTAGAAAAATCTTTTTAAAAAGATTGCTTTCATACATATTAAAATTTACATGTGTAAACCGTGTGTAATTTTTGTGTTAACTTTTTGCAGTATTATCAACTTCAATTTAACCATTAAGAGGCGCAGCAACGCGCACCGGGTATTAGCTAGTATGTTATAATAGCATTGCTTTACATCAGACTTTTGGTGTTATTCTCATACTTTCCCAGGAAGACTGTTGGAAAAGCAAAGGCTTGTTAAGCTTTCAATGTGGTAATGCTAGAAGATTAGATTTTAACATTACCTTGTAATATTAGAAATTATATGACAGATATTATTAAAAAGTAATAAACAGTTAGTAACATGCCAATTCAAAAGATAAAGTCAAAAAATTTTAGTTCCATTAATAAGGGTTCCATAATCGTGGTTTAGTAAATTTTTCTTTTTAAATCTCGTTTTTAGAAAATTTCGTTTTAGAAAATCTCGTTTTTTATTGAAAAATCTCGCTTTTTAAGAAAATCTCTTTTTTAATTGAAAAATCTGGTTTTTAAGGATTTTTGAGTTGGATACAAAACCAGAATTATTAGCTTTTTCCAGAATATTAAAAAAGGGAATTTCTATGAACAAGATTTTTTAAAAACGAGATTTTCTTAACGAGATTTTCAAACCGAGATTTTGTGAAAACGAGATTTACTAAACCGAATTTTCAGACCCAACCCGTTAAAAATTTTGTTGCACTTCACTGAAGTATAAATGATTAACTTGATTTGATAAGTGGTTGATTTGTGACACTGGCACAAATTTTTGAATAAAATTTGAACAGATTCATTTAGAAAAATTCTATAAGATTGTCCATTCAAAAATTTTACAAAATTTTCTCTTTATTATATATTTTGTTCCTTTGTATGAATGTACCTATATATGAATATTGAGTTGATACTAAGACAGGATAATAAACTGTTGCTATCCTTTTTAAAAATTGTGATAATAAGAAGGCGTTTTTGCTGTTGTTTTTTACTGTATAATATTCTATTGTTATAAAATAGTATGATACTGTATAGATTTCCATGTAGAATATAGTTTTCAAATTGTTACAAAAATTCATTGTGTTGATAGAAATTCTCTCTGATATAAAAGATACTATACATAACTATTAGTAAATTAATGGAGAATGAAAAGAGAATTGAAATAAAACACAAAAAAAAAACTGAATGTTAGCTTTAGTGTAATTGAAAAAGATAATCAAGTACAATAGATTTAATTACAAAAATTTTTACAAGACAATAATAACTAAAATGCAAGGAAATGAAGAATAATATAATACAAGAATGACTTTGTTTAATTAAATTTATTATTTTAATTGACTTTTAATTTAGTGATTCGATATATAACTAACACTTTAAAATCTGCATTACTTAAATATAGGGATCATAGAAGAATTGGGTCTATTGTGTAGTACAAAAGTATAATAATATGATTATTCGGTTTCAATTTCATTAGCTAATAAAAGTGAATTTTAAAATCCATTTAATGGTTAATTCAATTTTTTGTACACAGCTATATATATATAAAGGTCAAATTTTTCATAGTATTATGAAGTGAAGAATTGAAAAATTGTTTTATTTTAAGAATTTTATAGATACTATTTTTAAAAATATTTCTTTTTTCAATTGATATAAGTATCATATGTACCTGTTTCATAAATAAAATTGTTAAATGAATGAAAAATTGTTTTTATTGGGACATTGGAGACAATGAGATATTTTTGAACAATGATAATATGTTGGGATAAAGGAGATACTTTGGGACAATGATGATGAAGGTTTAATGGATAGAGAATTTGTTAAAAAGATGGAAAAACTCGTATATTGAGATAATCAGTATAGTTATATGCGTGATTGTGGTTATAAAACCTTTTAATCTATGAATTAGAATATTAATGTTATGTTGAATGAATTCTAAAATTTGAATTAATAAAATTTTATTGAATTTTATATAATTTTATATAATTTTGAAACTGTTATATATATTTATAGAATCTATATAGTATTAATATTAGTAGTATTTATATATTATAAAATAAAATTATAACATTTATATTATTTTGTAGTATACTATAATAAAATATATGACTTTAAAAATTTTTAATTTTATTTATTAATGAAATCAATGACTGAATCAATGAAAAATGTATTATTAAATGTATTAGAATATTTTATGATTTTAAGTCTTATTTGTTTTCTTCGTCTGGAAGTTTCGAATCTGACCTGTAGCGTACTGGTTAACAGGTCGCCATTTCAATTGAAAGGTCTCGGGTTCAAACCCTGGTCGGCAGGTTGGTTTTGGATTTATATCGTAATATAAAATGCATGTAAAAGGAAAGGCTGAGTCACTCGCTTTTGACCTTGTATATGGTGGGGGATTGTTTATAAATAAATAAATAAATGATGCATTGCTTTTCTTTTCTAAGGGGATTCTTTCGGGCTATACTGTTGAACACTAATCAACTATGTTCTGCATCATTCCTAGATTTATCCTAGATTTAGAAATCCTAGAATTCTCATCAAAATGTTTTTCATATTACTCTTCAACAGCTGGATGGCACAATGGTTATAGTGCCGACCTTTCATGCAAAAGGCCCAGGTTCGAATCTCAGTAAAAGTGAAAAAAACTTTTCTGGTTTTCGACTTGACTCAGCTACCATTCACCATGGAGTTCAAATTAATGGCTTAATCAATAATTAATAATTATATATCTTTAATAAAAAATACATTAATATAAGAATATAAACAATTACAAAGTGTAAACAAATAATTTAATTGAATAATATAACTCACAGATATAGAATACCATATAATTCAAACACAAAAATTATTTCAATATAAACTATAAAGAATTGTATCTATTGAAAATCTAAGACGTTTCTAAATGTTATAACGCGTAGTACTATCACATATTAAAATTGTAAGTTGAATTCATTAAGATCAATTCTAATAACGTAAATTTAATATGACACCCTGTTCCAAAATGTACCTATTGTATAAACTAGCTTATTAGTCTAGCAGTTGAACAGTTAGCGCTTAAGAAAAGAAAAAAAAAAAAATTCGGAAAGTACTTTTGTACAAATGATCCCATGCTTGTGTACTGTCGGCTCGGCTTCAAATTGATCAGGTCTAAAACCATCCACAGAACCTCCGTGCAAATGTAATTGAGTTGCTTCTCATGATTTCCACTGTCTTTAAAAGCGATTTCTCGCCTATTAAAAATTCAACACCTAGATTAAGTTAAAATCTTTAACACAAATATACAATTTGATCTTTGGAGATTATAGGATTAGAAAAGAAGTTTTTGAAGATTTATACTAAGAATAATTTTTTGAATTCTTAAAGAACAAAAGTCAATAAAATTATTTTCTAATATGTCCCAAGTACAAGCATATAAATTTAACTCATCTTTTTTCTAAACAATGTCATTTGATGCATTTTTTGATGCAATATGTAAACAGGATCATGACTCTTAATTTATAGGATGTATAATTTGAGTTAAAAAAAAAACAAAAGGAAATTTAAGATGAAAAAATTGCATAAATACTCATATATTAAAAATGAAACATTATTTATAATCAAATCAATGTAATTTATGTAATATGTATGTAAGTTTTTTTTTTTTTTTTTAATACATCTTGTTGTCATCAACCATTTAAATAAATTTTATGTTATTGTTTTAAATTTGAACATATGAACAGTGGTGGATACACCAAATGGAATATAAAACTTAATTATACTATAACATGGATTGTAGACCATCACCCCAAAATGTAAACCACAATGATAAATCATGGTAAATTTATTACATTACATTTCCAGTATCTATGTTCGCATGATATATATATACATCATATATATCATCATCATATATATATATATATATATATATATATAAAAGTATTATAATATTAATATATTAAGGCATAATGTTGAGTATTTACTTGTTCGTGAAATGTTTTGGCCAAATTGACCAACCGCAAAATTTAACATTTTTTAACACATATATCCTATATATATATATATATATGTATATATATATGTATATAATAGAGAAGATTTTGGTTAGAATAACATTATATTATGAAAAAAAATTTATTACCTTGATATATCATAATGTTTTGTTGTATATGTTAACTTGGGGATAGAAATGATGCTAGAATAACTCTTATTATTTCTATATATTTTGTTTTATTTGTTTTATTTGTTTTTGTGTTTTTTTTTTTTTTTGATTTTTTATTCTTTTTTTTCCATTTAAATTTATACGACATAAAATTCGAAAATATCCGTTGGCGGTGGAAAAATTAATTTTTCCTTATGGTTTTCAAAATATGAATTTTTGTGTGAATATTAACACATATGCCACCGCTTTTTTCTTTTTGTTGTTGTTTTAAATTCCATCCTTATGTCATAGAAACTTGTAATTTACTTCATGAAATGTGACTTTAAAAATGGTGCAATGACTTTGATAATTTAATTTTGATTTATAATGTTAGAAATTTCTTTTCAAAAATTGTTAGAAGTGTAAGAAACTTGAAGTGAGTTGTAGTTGATAATTTAGTATATTTTTTTTTTTTTTTTTATTCCTTTTCCACTCCTTTAAGGAGTATAGGGCAATCACCAAGTTTAAATTTTAAACTAGGCTTCAGTTTCTTTAATCATAATATTCACTAAGCCGTTGATTAGTCGGCTGTAGCTATTAGCTATTGTATAAGGTTATGAAATATGAATGCACAAATGTCAACTTTGTGCGCCATCTATAATCTTACACAAGAATTATTTATATATTTTTATTAAATGTTATTTTATATTACGATATAAACTTTTACGATATAATTAAACAATTTTACGATATTTTTTTATTGGATATGATCTGACCGGGGTTTGAACCCGAGACCTTCCACATGAAAGACGGCGTCTGATAATTAAGTATTACCAATGTATAAAACCGTACATTAAGTTGGTAGTATCTAAATCTTTTTAAAAACTTCTATAGTTCCACTAATGGATGTTTGTAATCACATTTCCGAAGCAGATTTCATATTTGTGAACTTATCTCTAAAACAGTAAGAGTTTAGAGAAAAATGTACGGACTTAAATTAAAGTTGAGGAATAGGGGATTTTAAAAATGAAATAACGGTTTTTTATTCAAAAATTTACAGTTATTTAATAAACAGTGAAAAATATCAGTACTTTAGAATTTAAGTCCTTGTAATTCTTGAATTATTATTATGCAATCCCATAACCGCAATTAAACGAATCTTCTGTAATGTATAATGGGGAAAATATTATTATTTCCTTAAAGACCGTTAGAAATTCACCCCTTTTCCAGACAATATTTTGTTTACTTCGACCCTCCTTTTCACCTATAGTTCTATTGATCACTGGGTGCTTTAAACCCTGAATGTGTTGATTCTCGAAATATTCACAAAGCTCATTTTAATAAAGTAATATCTGAGTCGTACAATTATTGTCGCGATATGAGAAAGCTCTAATAATTTGCTTTACTCTAATGCCTACTTCAAAATCACCTTGAAATCTGCTTAACCTTTCAATGTCCTTCATGGGTTCTTGATCTCAATTTAGTTAAGTTCAAAACTAATAATATGTATTTAAACGGATATTCATCATATCTGTATATTACAGAACATACAGATCCCTTATTCTTTTGGTAGGGATGAACAATATTTTAAATTAATTTTAAAATTTATTGTCTTTCGTGTTGTCACGTTTAATATTCTTTTTCAAAATGTTTTCTCGGTTTTTTATTTTCTAAAATAAATTTCAAGTTTCACATATTTTTTTTTTTTTAAATAGAAAGAAGAAGACCAACAACATGTTATTACCATTTATTAATTATACCCGGACTTGTTATATCCGGAAATTTTTTTGTTTTTTTATTTCTAGTCACGAAAAAAAAAGTTAAAACTACACGAATAATATATTATTATAAAATAGAGTATGCAATATTTTGTTCATTCATTTTATTTTAAGTCGTTTTTTTTACCATCAAAATTTGACAACAATATGCTCGTTTAAATGTATTTATTTTCCATTTCTTTACGTATCCATTTGACTCCATGTAATTTTCATTAATGGTGAGCTTTTAAAAATTGAACAAGAAATTCTCATTTATTCTAAATGATTTTTCAATTTTTCCATATAATGAAGCCTTTCATATTTCGTTGAAAGCAATTTTAATATAAAATAATTTATTTAAAAATGTCTGTGGTATTCCAAATATAATGAAATAATATTTTCGTTGACATTTCCAGAAGTTGCCTTAAAATTTTATCAAAAGTTAAGTTTTATATAATATATGTAGGTGTGTTAGTTTATTTTAATATCAGTGCATTAATTTTAGATTATTACATACTAAATTTTAATTTTTTCGATAATTAAATTGAGTTTTTTTCAGATAAGAAATATAAATTATTATAAAATATAGGTAATGGATCCTTTTACATGTACTTATTAGTAGGATTTCTTAAATGTCAAATGAAAAATAAGATTGTCAAAAAATTTAAATGACAATTGAATTTGGTGGAAGCCATTTAGGGTAAAACGTATATTGAAAAATAGTTATAATTAATTCTTAGAACTTTTTTTTAAATTTTTATTATTGATAAGAAAATATTGTAAAAATCAAGAGACACTTTCTTTAATGTTAAGAAAACCCTTTATAATTAAGAGTAACCGTTATCACGCGTTAAAATATAATGTTGCAGCTGTAAGTTTAGCATATTAGTTTAGAAATTTTTAGCCAGGTATTTAAATTACAGATGTTTTTGAAAAATTACACGTTTTTAGTTTTTGACCCTGAGAAGATATGCCTAAGTGGAGAGCTACACTAAGGAACTCATACTTTTTTTTGAAAACATTTTTATGAATTTCTTTTTACTATTTAAAAATTGGAAACAATGGAAATAACCAAGAAAATTTCAAAAAAATATTAAATTTCAATTAATTAAGTTGAATTAGCTTTTCTTGCAATTACTATAGGTAACAATTAGGGTAGAGTAATAATTATTTTAATTATGTCAAAGAGAAAAAAAAACATATTAATAATAAAAAATATAAGCTCATGTGTAGGTTTTCTGTAGTACCCGTATACAAATGAATGCTTTCAACTTTTACGATCAGGTAGGCATTATACTATTAAGGCTTACGAAATAATTTTAATTGCTTATTTGAAGTAAAGGAGTTTATAGGTTTCAACTAATGACAATTTTAACTCTTTTGATAATAGTCCGAGTTGTTTAAAAATTTTTTTTAATATTGTTTGGTTTTTTGCTATGTCCTACAAAAATGTTCGGCGTCAATGAAGTAGTAATTAATTAATTATTTCGCCTAATAGTATGCAATTTATAATCAGAAATATTCGAAAATTTGGTTTTATACATTTTTTTTGCGACATATTGGAAAAAAAATTGGTTTTTATTTTAAAAAAATTTTCCTAATAAATTCAATTATATTAATATTAAATTAAAACTAAAATTATATTATGTTAAAACGAAATTATATCAATATTAAAACATCAAAAGAGTTATATTAATATCGTTCTAAATAAATTGTGAGAGCTGACATATTGGTCAGACACATACAAATTGCATTTTAGCATATAAGAATTCTTTTTAAGTTTTTGTTTTTGAATTGTAAAAAATAACATAATGAATAGAAAAATAAAACACTAAAAATAATTTTTTGCGAGTGACCTCGGTTGCATAATGGTAAAGCACCTGTCATATTGACCAAAAGAGTGCATGTTCAATATCCGCATGTATCATTAGTTTTTTTCAATTAAAATTACTAAAAAAAATATTTTTTATTACAATTCCCCGATCAAATATAATAATAGTATAATATAATTAAATAAACACTAATAATACTTAAGTACCTTTTTTGTTATATTAAAATTTAAATAAATAAATAAATAAATAAATAAATAAATAAATAAATAAGTATAATAAATATAGTATTGATATAATCTAATAATAATATTTTAATTTATAATGATCCCAGTAACCGATTGCTATAAAATAATATTGCATTTCTAAATAAATTAAAAGACAAACTGCTGCTGCTGCTGTTGATTAAAGTACCCTATGTTTTGTTAAGTGTTACTTATACACGTAATGTTAATTTAAATGTTCAGGTATAACAAATTTATTTTACTTCTAATCTAATCTAATATAAATAAAAGGTGAGAAATTGCTGCTAATACACGGCTGACTAAAAAATATCAGAAATGGGTAGGTATTGCAACAAAAATAATTTAATGTTAAAACTTTTTTTTGTAGCCTCCCCCGTTACGGAGCTACAGCCACACAAAGTCGGAAAAAGCGCTATGTTATAATTAGAGTTCTATATGGTATATTTCCGATATGAAAACGGTAACAGACAGCTATTCTTATAAGCTTTACAAATTTTTAATTTTTTAAATTTTCAATTGTATAGGGTTACCATACGGTACAAAAACTGACCGTTATCCAAAACTAAGTTTTGCAAAATTTTTGGTCCCTCATAACTTCTGAACGGCTAAATCTAGAAACTTGAAATTTTGGTAGAAGTTAGATTCTCAGAAATAAGTAAGAGCCAGCAAACGCCCCCTCTTTAGGAGCTGTAAGGGGTCGAAAATTGAAATTTTGTTGTAAATTTTGCTTCTAGGTCTTCAAAATTAAAACTTTTATGTTCTTATAAAACAGTAACTTATTCACCAGT
The DNA here is from genome assembly GCA_963082915.1 of Dolichopus griseipennis. Classification (NCBI taxonomy): domain Eukaryota; kingdom Metazoa; phylum Arthropoda; class Insecta; order Diptera; family Dolichopodidae; genus Dolichopus; species Dolichopus griseipennis. The sequence goes on along the minus strand of CAUJBZ010000348.1, from coordinate 135,160 downwards.
GTAAGTTTTTCCAAAATTAAACGTTAACATTGAAGCTCCAACATTATATTTCGCACTTTTTTGAGTGAATTGGAGTTATATTCTAAGTACATATTTCACTACTATTCATATAATTAATAAATTAATGAAATAACTAAATTATAATATTATATTATTTATAACAGCTGGGTGGCACAGTGGTTAAGTGCCGACCTTTCATGCAGAAGGGCCCGGGTTCGAATTCTAGTGAAAGTGAAAAAACTTTTCTGGTTTTCGACTCGACTCAGTTACCATTCGCCATTGGGTTCAAATTAATGGCATAATCAATAATTAATAATTATAAACCTTTAAGAAAAAATACTTTAATATAAAAATATAAACAAATGCAAAATATAAACAAATTATTTAATTAAATAATATAACTCGCAGATATAGAATACCATATAAGTAAAATATAAAATATTATAATATAAACAAAAAATAGAATTGTAAATATTGAAAATCTAAGACGTTTCTACATGTTATAAGGCCTAGTACTATCTCATGTTTAAATTGTATGTGGAATTCAATAAGACCAATTCTAATAACACGAATATAATATGACCCCCTGTTCCAACATGTACCTATGGTATAGACAGGCTAATTAGCCTAACAGTTGAACAGTTAGCGCTTTAAAAAAAAAAAAAAAAAAAAATCATAATATATATTTTTATAAAAATAAATGATAAAATACTCAGTAAGAAACCGTATATAATTTTGAAAATGTGCTTTTTTAAAAACCCTTGGTTTTTTTTCATCACTTGTTTTCACTTAGGATTCATATTGAAAAATTTGATTTCCCTAGTAAACAAATAAATAAATAAAATATTTCTTTTTCAGTTCTGTACATTGAAAGGATCAGCTTTTAAAATTATAACAAAATTTTAAGTGCCTTTCCTCTCCATCCAATTTACGTATTATAATTTGTTACACATTACCAATGTTGAACAATTCAAAACATCCTTCATATATACAGCAGACATAGAATATTTAAAAAATTAAAAAAAATATTTGTTTTTTAGTAAGAATTTCCATGAAATAAGAAAAGGACGAAATGTTTTTTTTTGTTAATAATTCATCTTTGTTGTTTTTTTTTCTCCCCAAAAAATATGATCTTGAAATGAAACAATTTGTTTTTTTAAATCCTATTTTAACATTTCGATTCAAAAACATTTTTTTAATCATTCCAGTTGTATAAATTATAACATGTCTTGTACATCTATAAAAAAAATATTAAAAGAACCCTGTAGATTTAATTTTTAAATAAAAATAAATATTTTTTTTTGGAAAAGTTTGTATGGAGGCCAGCAGAAAATTAATAAAACTTGAAAAGTAAAATAAAAAAAAAAAAAAAACAAAATGTTTAAAAATATTGTAAGGGTTTCTTAAAAGGTTTGTTCAGTTTTCAAGTAAAAGGCGTTACTTACATTGGGATTATAACTATTGTTTTTAAAGTGAAGTTTTATATTTTTTACTTCCTTTTTAAATGCGCGTTTAACAAAAAAAAAAAAACGTCGAACGACAAAAGCAAAAAAGAGACAAAAAACCAGTGAAAGAAAACATTTCATATAAAAGAACAATAACAAAAATAACAAGAAACAAAAAGAAAATGAAAACAAAAGCAAGAAGGCGGAAAGACTATATCTAAGAAATCACAGCAGTAATAACAACAACTATTACATTTTATAAACAGTAATAGCCGCAACACAACACAACAACTGTAAATTTTTAATTAAAAGCAAATGGATTTTTTTCTTTAGTTTTTCGTTTTCTTTATCGTTTTTCTTTTATTTTCCAATTCTTTTGTTTTTTTGTTTATATAAAATTTTCTTTTACCATTTCTGTTTCAATTCTAAAGATTATCATAATCATTTTTTTACTTGAAGTCGAATTTATTAAATTTAACAAAACTTTAAATTAAAGTAAGAAAAAACAAGTGATGAAAAAAAACCAAGGGTTTTTAAAAAAGCACATTTTCAAATTTATATTGTATTACATACTGAGATTAACTTTGGAAATATTTACTTGGAAATAGTTACTACTGACTTATAACATTTACTGCTAACAATAAAGTTTTTATTTTAAAGTTGTTATAACCCTTCAATGGGGAAGGTTGCCAAGTTTCTCAAGAATTTAACTTCATCTAACTCGCCCTCCTCTCCGTCCCACTACATTTTTTTAGGTTCCAGGAATTAAATTGTGAGTTCCACAAAAATTTGAAATTTTACATAGAATTACACAATCTAAGCAAAAATGGGTAAAACTGAGAGACACTTTCTTCAATTTAAGGAACCGCTTTTAAGTTTAAGAAAAACCTTTAACATATGTTAAAATATAATGGGCCTTTAAATTTTGTATATTAATAAAAAAAACATTGGACAGGTATTCAATGTTAAATATAGGGCTTTTTCCAACTTTGGGGGGCTAGTTTAAAATTCTTCTACGAAATTATTTTTTTTGCAAAAACTACCCATGGTTAAAATTTCTTTACTCTATTCCAAACGGTGTAAAAGTTTTTGTAAACATACGGACGGACGGACAGAGTGAAGCTATATAGGCACATTTTTACAAAATTTTTTCAAAATGTGCTAAAAAAACAAACTTAAATTGATGGATTAACAATTAAAAAAAAAAAAAAAATTTTAGAGAAAAGTTTTTTCAATTTCTTTTTAAATATTTAAGACAGTAATTGGTATTTTGTTTCTTTTAAATTTGATTTTAAATTCTTTAATGTTTTTTATAAGTTGTATAAATCTTTTCCATGTAATAAAGTACTGCATTTAATTCGCTTAATTAAAGCGTTTGAAAGGATTGAAATAATTGTGATTAAGTAATTGTGATCAAAGCAAATGGCGATCCATAGAGCCTAAATATAAGTTGAAAATAATATGAGCAGCAAATAGGTTAAGCTGAAGGTTTATTTTGGATATCATACATTTTAAGGATTTATTTTCAAAACTAAAGCCTTCTGTTGAATTTTGTCTTATTTTGAAATATGTAAGTGCTAACTGTTCAAGTGTTCGGCTAATAAGCTTGTCTTTACCATAGGTACATGTTAAAACAGGGGGTCATATTATATTCGTTTTATTAGAATTGATCTTAATAAATTCCATATACAATTTAAACATGAGACAGTACTAGATCTTATAACATATAGAAACGTCTAAGATTTTTAAGAATTACAATTCTATTTTTGTTCATATTGTAATAATTTTTGTATTCAAGTTATATGGTATTCTATATCTGTGAATTATATTATTCAATTAAATTATTTGTTTATATTTTGCATTTGTTTACATTTTTATATCAATGTATTTTTTTTTATTAAAGATATGTAATTATAAATTATTGTTTAAGCTATTAATTTAAAATTAATGGCAGCTGAGTCGAGTCGGAAACCAGATTAGTTTTTTAATATTCACTGGAATTTGAACCCGGGCGTTTTGGATATAAGCCGTGGAAAACCAGATAAAAATTTTATTCATTTTTACTGATTTTCGATCCCGAGCCATTCGAATGAAAGGTTGGCACTCTTACCACTGTGCCACCCAGCCTTGTTATTATTTTATTTTTAATTAAATAAATCCTTGATATTTTCATTAAATATTTGTTAAACAACAAACTGACCTTCATTATTAAAAGAAAAAAAATTAATTAAAATATCAAATAAAAGAAAATCCTATTTTTATATTTTAAATTAATTTGTTTTAACTCATTCTAAATTTTTTGGTAACATCATTCTTGAGTATATTCTGTGTTAAGATGTTACAAATATTTAAAAGGATGAAATAAACATATATAAGATACTGATAAATATACTTTTCCTTGAATATATTTTATCATAAATCAAAAAATAAATTTTTATCTTATAAAAACGCTGAGTAAAAACAAAAACTTTTTGATGTGTTTCAAAATTTTTTTTTTATAACTTTTGATAAAACTCACAACAAATTTCAGAAAAAAAAAACCTATCAAAATTTTGAGTACATCATAATACCTAAACTTTTATCTAGGTTTTTTTATACACTTTTTATTTGTTCAAAAAATTTTTTGATTGATTTAACGTCTTTCAAATATTCTTCAGAATATAAAACAAAACCAAAGAAAACAATCAATATACATATATATTTTGTTTTCATGTACATACAAGATTTTTCATTATTATTTCATTTATGTGAAATTATTTTCAGTCTCAAGTTAATTACAGAAAAAGCTTTCTGGGAGTTTGTATTGTTTTAATTACAATAACATTTAATGAAATCATAATTTTTAATTATTATTATAAAATATTGTATACGATGTTGAATCTATAAGCTGAAAATTTTTGCACCTATTCGTTAAAGCTAAAGCTATTCTTGAACTTAATTTTAATTTCAATTCAAGGAGTTTGTTAAGGCTCAATATTACTAAATGGTACCAATACAAAATTGATTTTGAGATATTTTTACTTAGAATCTTTAAAAACATTACATAAAAGTAAATCGTTCTGTTCGCAGTTTAAATAGTGACACTTGAACGCTCTGATCTTTTAAAACATCCTAATTTACCTATCCATATGCCATTATATTCAAAGTAATATTAAAACATGCATTATATAATAATATTAAAACGGTAAAAATAAATCCAAGGCGGATTGCATAAGCTTTTCTTCTTGCAAAATTTGATTTATATTGCAAGGTCTTTAAAATCTGTTAATACTTCTTGTAAAGTTTGGTTATTTTATATGAGAGCCTCATATATGGGACCACCCCATTACCGTGGTTCAACTTTGTTCATCTGCGAAATCATTCTTTATTTTATTTTGACAAAAATAGCATTCATACCAAATTTCATTAAAATCCGTTGAGATTTCGATGAATTATTAGAACTTGACATTCCCGAAACTTTTAGAATCTCTAAAATCTAGACCACATAATACTAGAATCAATTTGTGTTCATGGGTATTCCCTTCAAGGATATTCAAAAATAGTCTATGTACCAAATTCTATGTCATGCACAATGTTAGAACTCAAGATTTCTCGAAAAGTCTGGTATTTTTGTATGTGATCCTCCCGATCCCGTGGTTGTTTTAGTTAATTTCCGAACTTAACCTTACTATTGACGAATAAAGCATTCGTACCAAGTTTGATTAAAATCGGTTGAGATTTTGATGAATTATTAGAACTTGACATTCCCGAAAATACTAGAATCTCTAGACTCCAATATGAATTTATGAAATCTACTTTTTATAAGTACCCAAAAATTGTCTATGTACTAAATTTTAACTCAGACATAAGTTTAGAATTTGAGATTTCTCTAAAAATCTGGTATTTTTGTATGGGAGCCTCCCTATTCCGTGGTATGATTTGACCAATTTCCAAATTCAGCCTTACTATTGACGAATAAAGCATTCACACTAAATTTCATTAAAATTGGTTAAAATTTATGCGGGTTATCATGTTCACAAACATATCAATACATACACCCACAGGATAATAAAAATATGGTTAAGTTTGCAAAATGTATACCGAAGATGATAACACTTTTAATTAAATTCCTACTACATTTCTCCTTACATAACTGTTTTCACATTTGGTAAATTTGAGTGCATAGAATTAATTAATATAAGACAGTTTTTGTTGGTCAGATTTTACTAGAATTTTTTTCAATTACAAATTGAAATAAAAACCTGAATAAGTTGGTATTATTATTGAAAGTTGTCATCAGCAGTTTCGATAAATTATTAAATTGATGCTTTTCAAATATTTATGTTAAAATTTAAAATTTTATATCTGAAAATTTTCTTAAGAAATTATTTAATCATTATTCAATCAAAAAATAAACACTTTTGTTAAAATATTTGTGCTGCACTGCACAAACAAAATTTTTGACATTAATTTCAATGAAAACTATTGTTGACGTCTTGGTGTTATAAGTTTTGATTGATGAAATTTTAGATTTTTTATTCATGACTTTTAAATTTAAAATAAAGGTAGTAAAAATTAAAGAAGTAATATATAATGTAAAAAATTATAACTTAAGTTTCGACTAAATATTTTATGTGTTATATATATATGATTTGTTTATTGTTATATTGCAAATTAGAACTTAAATTTTTGCATCTGACTTTAAATCCAATTTTATATGGCTCTTTTTTTTTTTTAGTTGCGACAAAATTTATGACAAGAAAAAATACTCCAAAAAATTTTAACAGTTTATTTTCATTGATATGAGGGTAAATTAAATTTTAATGATTAATAAAAATGAATTTTATATTCTCAGAAAAAAAATTTACAAATTCTTTTAATTTAACAACCTATTATACCGATATTAATCATATTATCATTTTATTTTAAATTTCTGATTTAACCCTGAAGTTTTATTGGAGGGTCACAAAAAGACAAAAACTATTTTTGGAATTGATTGTATTAACTTGAAAATCGACCTGTAACCATCATTTCCGGTTAATAAAAGTACTAATGTAAACTAATGCTTTATACTTTCTTTAATTAAAACTTGATTGCCGTGGTAGCAAATTTTTTTATTTTATTAATATTACGAAAAAAGTTTTTGATTTTTCAACTTTACCGGTAACTACATTAAGTGAGTGAAGTTATTATACATTTTACATATATTTTGGTTTAACAGATGATATTATAACTACAGCATTTTTCAGTTGATCACAGCTTTTCTTGACAAAAAAGATATATTTGTTGTACGGCAGACTTAGGATCCTTCCCGTTTATGAAAATTTACATTTAAGCTTATGTATTTAATCATCAAAAGATAGATTCGTGATTCATAAAGACAACGGGGTGGTACTATATCTGGTTTTTCGAAATCTAGTTTTTTTTTTTTTGTTTTATTTCATTTAATTTTAGATAATTTTACAATATATATAAAATTATGTATAAGAAATTATTTAATTAAAACTACAATCTAATAAATTATATAATTACAATTAATTTAAGCTTAAAAATCATTATTTTGAAAAACACCAATTTTACTTATTTCCAATTTTCCAAGCTTTTTATATATTTTTTAAATTTTCTATTAAATATTTCTAAAGTTTGACTTCTCCTAATATTTAATGGTAATGAATTAAAAATTTTAATAGCACAACATTTTAAACTTTTTTGTTTCTTTGTGGTTTTAGCTTTAGGTATTTCAATATTTTTTTTATTTCTAGTATTATAATTATGTACATTTTCTCTATTTATTAAATTTAAATTAGATTTAATATTACTATTTTTTACTTTATAAATAGGTATATTTACCTTTTTCAAAATAGATCAATTGGTTAATATCTAATTCATTTGTTTTTTTATACAAATACTTAGTACTAGTTCTGTAATTATATTTGTAAAGAATTTTAAGCACTTTATTCATTAAAATACCAATTTGATTATTATGGAAATCTGAGCACTGGCTCCAACTACATATATTATACCTTATTCTTGATAGTATATGACTATTTTAGATAAGCTTTGCTGCATACGGGGAAATACCGCCACATCTTTTTATAGCTAATATAATTGGCATAACTTTTTTCTTCACGTTTTTGATATGATTGTCCCATTTCAAGTTATCATCAATTATTATTCCCAGATATTTAACCTTATCTACTCTTTCAATAATTGTTTCCATTATTTTAAGAGTAATATTTTCGCTATTTTTTCTCTGTGTTTTAAATAACAAATAGTTGGTTTTTTAGCGTTAATGCAGAGTTCATTGTAATCTAGCCAATTACATATCAAATTTAGATCCTTATTTAGTATATTTTCGAGTTCTTGTACTGTTCTAGCTTTAGCAATGATATTAGTGTCATCTGCATAAACGTATAATTTGAAATAAAATTATTTTTCGGCATATTTATTATATATAAAATGTACAACAGCGGTCCTAGCAGTGAGCCTTGTGGTATACCTATTTTTATAATAAGTTCATCGCTAAGCACTTCGTTCACTTTAACACAGTGAGTCCTATTTGTACAAAGGTTAGGTTATAAAACAAAGGTTAGCAGATTAAACCTACGCAATAAAATAATTGCACTATTTAAAGCATTGATTTTAAGATCAAAAATGTACTTCACATTTGACATTTTGTTTAAGTCATTTAAATAAATTGTCATTTAATTGTTTTGGAGCTGTAAAATTCTGATTAAAAAGAACTATTAACAAAAATTTAGACTAAATACAAGATATTACAAGTAAAATAACTGTTTATAGCGTCTATTGCACCAACCACTTATTACTATCAAATAAAAAATTTTTTGAGAAAGGGATTGGTTTTGCTAAATTTGTTGTCAAATATGGTTTTGATGCAACAAAAATTAATCAAAAAAATGGTTATTTGATTAATAATAAACTGTTGGCGCAATAGTTCAGCTCAGTTTTAAAAATTTGCATCAAATATTTTCCTAATAAAATTTTTGGTTTTCTTTTAAAAAATCTATTTTAGTTAACACGTACTGGAAACTCTAGCTTATTTTTCAATTTAAAATACTTTTTTAAAAAAGAATCATATAGGGTCATTTTGACCCCAAAGTGCTTAAAATGCAAAGAAAATAAACCAAATGTGAAGATTAAAATGTGTTATATAAGAATACCTCAACAATAAAATATCAGTTAAAAAGTTTTTTAGTAAATCTATTAGAATAATGTCTAGTAGTCATTAAAATTTTTTCATGAATAAAAAACAAAAAAACCAAAAGAAAAATTAAAACTAATAAAAATATTACCAACAATATTGCAAGGGCATATAATACCCACATTTATTAATAGAAAAACAACCCTGATAAAATTCTTATATATATAATTTGTTATTATGTAATTATTGTTGTTGTTGTTGTTTTTTTTTTCTTGCAAAAATAAAACATGTTAATTTTTTATACTTAAAGCTCTTTTATCCTAATTCCCAATTTAGTATATAATTAATTAAACTTAGCTTCTTTGGGTATAAAGCAAAAAAAAACAAAAAAGCACAGCAGTAAAAATAACCAAAATAAAAGGACACAAAAAAGAAAAAAACAAACAAAAAATAAAAAAATTAAATAAAATAAGGGAATAGAAAAGAATTTTTATAAACCTCAAATTGTATTCATTAAATTCCTCATTAAATAACCATATTTTATGAATACTTTAACCATCATCATTTCTCATATCTTTTATACTAAATTGTACATATTTTTATATTTAATGTATCTATATATATATATATTTTAATATGTTATTACTGTTATTTTTATTGTATTAAAAAGGATTCTATTATATATTCTTTTTTTTTTTTGTTATTTATAGGATATTATTTTTGAGGTTTTTTTTTATTTTATAGACTTATTGCCCATTAAGGAAACGCTATCAATAAACTAAAGAAAATATTAACCATCATAACAAAATATATTTCTTAATAGATATGTATGTAATATAATAAACAGGGTGTCCTTCAAAAAAACAAAATACATTGGGAGAGGATAAAATGTTTTAAATGGAATTAATTTGCCACTACTATCGTGGGAAGGAAACTCAAAGTGTTCTTCAAAAAGTATACAATAACGGTTTATTAATGGAATCTAGGAGGATCTAGATAATGCAGATGACATAGCCCTACTCGCCCACACATACAGGGATATGCAAGAGAAACTCCAAGTTCTGAACATTAAGGTGAAAGAAGTTGGGCTGAAGATAAACATAAAGAAAACGACATCATTACGTTTGAACGCCACAAATGATCAGCAACTCCAAATAGATGGCAATATAATTGAAGATGTCCCGTGCTTCAACTACCTCGGTAGTATAATAACTACGAATGGAGGAGCAGATGAAGACATAGAAAATAGATTGAAACAATCGAGAATGGCATTTGGAAAACTATGGTCTGTATGGAGATCCCCACATCTAATTAGAGGCACCAAAATTAGAATATTCAATTCCTGTGTGAAATCAGTCTTACTATATGGGAACAAAACTTGGTTCGTAAAGCAGTCAACCACCAACAAGCTGCAAATTTTTCTGAACAAATGCCTAAGAACCATAGTTAAGATCTTCTGGCCTAGGAGAATCAGCAACACAGACCTATGGTCTCTCACGAAACAAGAACCAATTGCACTTCAAATAAAGAAAAAGAAATGGAAGTGGATAGGACACACACTCCGAAAGGCACCACACACAATTGCTCGCCAAGCATTAGAGTGGAACCCACAGGGAAAAAGAAAAGTAGGAAGACCCCGAATGTTATGGAGGAGAACAATATCCAAAGAAATAGAAGAAAGTTGGTTAGACTTGGGCAGAGATAAAACAAATGGCCCAAAATAGAGTACGATGGAGAAGCTATGTGGAAGCCCTTTGCTTCCCAAAGGAGTAAAAGAAGGAAAAAAAAAAAAAAGGAATCTAGAAACCTTGTACTTCCGTGGATATTTAAAATGTTTCAAACAACTTCAAACAAAGTACCAAAATATATCTTTTTTTATATATAGAGAATATTTATATAATATTTGGTGAAATTGTAAATATAGACAGAGAAATAAACGTACACTTCTAAAAACTTTACAAAAGCTAAGACTAAAAATTTGTTTAGGATGTAGTTGAAGATCACTTTAAATAAAAAAATAAGTTATAATTCATATAGAAATAGCTTTATATCATAATATAAAAATAAAATAACTGCCGCACCAGCTTATCATATTGTATGTGGTAAAATAATTTTTTAAACATTTTTTTAATGTTTTACTTTATTTTTTTTTTATATATTTATTATCTCACAATGAGCTCAATTGCTCGTACCGGAGCTTTTTCAAATTTATAATTTTACAATAATTAACAATATTTATAGTAACAATAGTTTTAAAATTCAATTATTCAAATCTTAGGAACACTAACAAATCAAAATACAAATCATAAGTTAAGACTTTAGAGTCTAAGAAAAAAAAATAGAAATATTAAAAAAATAATATATATATTATTAATAACTTAGCTATTAAGGAATAATTCAACTTCTTATAATAATTCAATGCTACACTTATTTTATAACTGGCAATTATAATATTAAGATCCAAAATATATTTTATAATAAATATATTAAATTTGATTAAAATAATATTCTTTTATACTTTTCTTAAATTTATCTAAATTAATTACTCATTTGATCCCTGTTTTACCTTTAATTAAAGACAGAGTTGCTTAAAAACTTCTAAATTTGCCACTAAGTTTCATTTTAAAAATACAAATCGGCTAATACATATTAATTTAAGTGTCAATTTAATAGTACAAGTTAAAGTTAAATTAATTCCTTATCTTAAACTCTGATGTTTTAAAAATTAATTTTATGTCATCCTACACGGCAACATTGTCGAATATTTACACTTCTTATTAATAACTAATGCTTAAATAAATAATAAAATATTTTAAAAATTTGTTTGGAATTTGTTTGAAGCAGCCTGAAGGATAACTGTAAAAAAACTAAATAAATCGAATATTAAAAAAAAATCGTTAAATGATGTTGAATCATTTTATCGATATAAAAATATTAGGCGAACAGGAATAATTTTACTGCTAAAATGTCACATATCACTCTTAATAAACAACACCACTGTCAAAATGTCAAAGTTGAACATTTGACGTTTCATTTAATTTTATACTTAGGTTAAGATGTCAAAATCATTGCCTTAAATAGAGTTTAAGCTTAGAATTTGAAAATTACCTTTGAAACTTTGATTTCCTAAATTAAACGTTAATATTGAAGCTTCAACATTATATTCCGATAAAATACTCAGTATGAAACACTATATTATTTTGAAAATGTGCTTTTTTAAAAACCCTTGGTTTTTTTCATCACTTGTTTATGTTAAACGTTATCAAATTAAAATTTTATTTAATTTTTATCGGTTTTCTCAAACTAATTAGTAATATATATACATTATTCCTTAATTTACCTAATACCTCCTCCTTAGAAATTTGTCACAACTATAGGACACCTTGTATATAGAACTGTATATAAATGCATATTTATATTTCGAAACAAAAACAGGACATGTGGCGTTGTTATTATTTTATTAACACAGTAACATTATTTTGTTTGTTATATGTTTTAAATGTTTATATATAAAATAAATTTTATATGCCTTATAGTTAAGAAATGATTATTTGGCAGCTGTGTAAGTGCCATCATCATAATATGAATGCCTTTAACTGGTAAAATATGCCTTCAAGTAGCTAAAATCTAATAAATACAAAATATATGTAGTACAAAATAAGTGTACTGAATCTTTATTTGAATAATTATTTGTATATATATTTATATATATCCAATTGTATGTATATATATATATATATTGTATAGTAGGGTAGGATTAAGAAGCCTGCCGAAATGACAAAAAAAGATCGTTAAATTTTTTTATTTTTCTATTTGTTTTGTGTTTATTTTGCATTGATATCATCTTTAATTTTTTTTTTGGGACTTTAACCGACTCAAAACTGTTGTTCAGTTTAATATGCTGGCATGTCATAAAAAAAAAAACAGAACATAATATCGCATTTATTCCTTTAATGTCTGGTGGAATGAACATAAGTTATAGTTTCTTCTGTTGCTTCACTTTTTGTATACAAGTACTTTATATTAAAAGTGGCATTGTATTAAAAGTTATTGATGGAATTTTATTATTGTTGTTGTTGTTATTTTTGTTGCTGTTGTTGTTGTTGTTGTTGATTAAAATAGGTACAAGTTTTAAGTTTAAAATCATACTGTGTATTATTGTATATAACGGTAAAAAATATATATAATAAACAAGTGTATTTTCATATATAGACTTTGAATAATTTCAGTAATATCTAATGGAAACTTGTATACTGTTATGATTTTGTCTTTAGAGAATTTATTCATTTATGACCAATTGGAGATTCTTTTAACAAAACTATACAAAAAATTGAAGCAAATTTTTTCATAATGAATATTATGTATAATGTGGTTATTAGAACGCTGCCACAATGAATTTTCATTGAAGATTAAATATTTCCGTACTGCGTACAGTTTTAAATCATTGATAATGAAAATGTGCTATTCCTTTAAGTATGGTAGATGTTCATATATATATATATATGAATATGGCTGAATCTGTACCAAATTTTAAATGAAAAGACCAATATTGAAAATAGAGGAAATGGGATTCTAAGAGACAATATTGAAGTTAAACGCAATTATTTTTTGATAATTAAATGCATCCATTGTTTTATTTCATGAAAAATTTGGTAAAAATAATGCATTGGTTTTGTGATATTTTTAAATGAATTGTTTTTAAAGTTTGTTTGTTTTGCATTTAAATTGAAAGTGGAGGAAAACTTCTCCAGTTAAGATTATTTTTTTTTTGAATTAATGATATTTAAAAATTACTTTAAAAGGCATTTTGTTTTTTCACTGAATTTTTAAATTTGATAAAAACAATTTTAATTTGCAAATTCATTATGCTAATTCTCTAGTTTAAATAACTTAACAAATAACTCAAAAACTATTTCAGTCATTAAAATGACAGTCGTCCCGAGTACGAACTTTTTTATATCAAAATTTTTAAAGTATGAAAATTAAATAGTTGAAATTTTCTAATGAAGAAGCTGGCAATTTATAATTTCAGCTACCGCCCCAAGGACAATACCTCAAACTTGTGAAAATAATCAGTTTAGACTTTAAGATTAGTATAATGTTTAAACAAAAATAGTTTAGAAAATAATATTAAACGCACAGTGATTTTTCAATACTTTGTAAAAAGCTATCACTGTTTCCTGTCGATATCTCTGAGCTGACATATTCAACTGTACACTCTTACTTATTTGAAATATATTCATTTGAATGCATTAAACTGAAATTGAACTCAAATCCTCCTTTTTCAAATAAAACTCATGAATTTCAACATATTTTCATTGCTGTATTAATGCTGACGTTTTAAATTTAATCATAAAGTGGTGACTTTACCATCAATCTGACAAAAATCATAATGGAGTAAATTGAAAAATTAAAGTTGTGGTAGTAAAATTAACATGTAACACAATTTTGAATTTAATTTTTTAATTTTAATACAGTTGTTGTACAATTTACTCAATTTCATTTTAAAAAATTTATGAAAATAATTTGAAGGTTTCAAGTAAAATTACAATCATGTTGAATTTTTAATAATACTTTGTTATTAAAAATTGTCCACAATTTCATATCATATAGAACGTTTTACAGTTATGGAAAAGTTTTTTCAATATATAGGAATATAAGACCCTAAAGTGGTCATATTTTATCTAATACAATTTTTAAATTATCTAAAACGATATTTATCTTAATCTTTTAAAATAATCTATTTTTATTTGGAAATATTATCTGTTTTCTTTCTAAAGTATAATTTCTATAAACGAAAAACTATTTCAACTAAAAATAATTTTAAGTAATATTTAACCCACTTAAGAATATTTCCACTTATACTTTCACGCGTTGTAATAAATGCAGTGATAACAAAATTCATTTTCAATAATTATTAATTATGACTTGTATTCATTTAAATGAAAATGAGTTTCGTTAATATTGCAATATTACAACCTCTTTAGAAATTCTTATGAAATTCTTAAGTTGAATGTTCATAAACTAGATTATTTATTGGTAACGCTGATAAAACAATATTGGTTCAGTTCGATCTTTTAGATTTAAGTAATATAATAATTTAGTATTTAAGTAACATAATTTTGTATTATTATAATTTGTATTTAAAAATCAATAATTTGTATTTTAAAAAAAATCAATATATAAATTTTATAAAATTAAAATAAAAAGAAATCTTTTAATAACAAATAAAATTAATAAAATAATATTAACATAAAATTATATACTTTTATTAAAGTAGTACTAGCCCCTAAAATGTAGAAAATAAAAAATTTAAAGTAGATCTTGGGCATTTGTTACTGTTTTAATATAAAAGTAAATTGCTGGTATAAGAAACAGTTCTTTTAATATTTGAAAACTTTTAACCTCAAAATATTGATAATTTTCATTAACCAAAAATTTATGGTAGATCTATTGTATTTAAAAGTGTTTTAATATAAAAGTAAATTACTGGACTAAGGTAATGGAAAGAAAAACTGTTTCTAATTATAAAAAAATTAAAATTCTAAAAAATATTAAAAAGTTTCCGAAAAAAAAAACTCGAAATTTATATATGAAACTGATCGTCTATATTTATAGTTATTTAGTCTATGGTTTTACAGCACCATATCAAAGTGAAGTATTTCATTTTTTAAGTTACAAATTTTTAAAGCACCATCCAAATAAATTAATTTTATTTGTAATTTTTTTTATTATTTTGTTGAATTTAAAAAAAAACATTTTTGATATCAATTAAAATTTCTATCAATTAATTTTTTATATCGAATTATTCTAAGATAACAAGAATATAAAATTAATTTTCAAGTATATAAAACTAAATAGTAAATGAATTTTTTACAAATTATAATATTAACAGCTGGGTGGCACAGTGGTTGAGTGCCGACCTTTCGTGGGGAAGGGCCCGGCTTCGAATTCTAGTGAAAGTGAAAAAACTTTTCTGGTTTTCGACTCGACTCTGCTACCATTCGCCATTGGGTTCAAATTAATGGCATAATCAATAACTAATAATTATAAATCATTAATAAAAAATACTTTAATATAAAAATATAAACAAATGCAAAATATAAACAAATAATTTAATTAAATATTATAACTCGCAGATATAGAATACCATATAAGTAAAATATAAAATATTACAATATAAACAAAAAATTGAATTGTAAATATTGAAAATCTAAGACGTTTCTACATGTTATAAGGCCTAGTACTATCTCATGTTTAAATTGTATGTGGAATTCAATAAGACCAATTCTAATATCACGAATATAATATGACCCCCTGTTCCAACATGTACCTATGGTGTAGACAGGCTTATTAGCCTAACAGTTGAACAGTTAGTGCTTAAAAAAAAAAAAAAAAAAAATCCATTTTTATCAAAAAGTTTAAAAAATCCTATTACTTGTCCGCGACTGTTAATTAAATAATGTTAAATCCTTAAACAAATAACATTTTACCTATGTGAAGGGAATAGAAATACTTTTAATATATCCTTTAACATGGCAAATTTTTACAATTACAACCTAAAACAGTATAATAATAAAAAAAAACCAAAATACAAATAAAAAATATAAAACAAAAAATCAAAAAACCAAACAAAAGAATGCTGGACCATATGTTTTACGTTTCGGTCGTGTCATTAAAACTGTGACATGTCCTTGATGCTCCTGAACAAAATAAAAACGATTCCATTTTGTTTTTTTGTTTTTTGTTACTATTTAAGGATAAAAATTAAAAATTAAAAAAAAAAACGAAACAAACACAGATGTAGAATAATGGCGCTTTAATATATATATATATATATATATATATATGATAGAATTTAATAGGTTATTGTCGTTGCATGCATAATTTTCCATATTAAAGCTTACTGTTTTATTAAAGGAAAAAAAAATCCTTTCAGAAAAAAAAACTTTAGAAAAATCTGAATGTCCTAGAAACAAAAAAAAAAAACATTAAAAAAGTGAAACATGTATTTAATAAAAGGGTGTTTTTTAGCTTTAGAGTATGATTTTGTAATATGGCAAAAAAAAACGATGCGATTTATAATGAGAAAATATTTAAAATGATTTAAAAAATGTTCGTTTTTGACCCAAAAATGCATTCGAGTAAATATTTGGAAATATGACATACTCATACATACATAGTGGAATAGTTAATTTGAAAAATAGTTTGTAAAATTTTTTAAATCTTTTTATTAACTGTATTAAATAAATAAGAAAAATATTTAATTAAATTTTTTTAAAAATTTTATTGGAAAAATTAATTTGTATATATGCAGGTATTATACCTAAAATAGGGATTGAAATAGGGATTGAAATTTTATAGATTAAAAAATTAATCTAAATAAGCGAATGATAAAAAATTAATAAATTTGAAATAAATGAATTGCTTAGTATATTTTAAGTATATTTAGTATATAAGGCTTAATCTTGGATGTTAATTTATAATGTAAAATGATGCTTTTTCCAATTTAAATTAAATGGAAATTATTCTAATTATTTTTAGTATCCGCTCAGTATTAATACTAAGTGGTAGTGTGGAACAGTATGCCCGGAAGCCATGTGGGCTATTTTATTTTACAATTTCTTATGTTCTTCTTCTTCTCTTACATGTAGGCTAATATTTGGTTTTACCTTATTAAATGTTGTTCCAAAGTTTTGCATCAGTTATTTTGTCCAGTTTGTGTGTGAATATTTGTTGAATGTGATATTATTTTCTATCTCGAATTATGATTTAATAATTATAAATATAAAATTAAGTTTATAATTTGAACACAATAATATAAAAACTAAATCAAAAGTGTTTGAATTTAGAAAGTGGAACCAAAAACTAAATAATCATTTTGTTAACAACATATACAGCCGTATTTAATAGGAATAAACTGTTGTCATCATTATTCTATTTCCTAGGTCAGTGATCATCACATAAGTTGTTAATTAATAAAATATTCTTCCAAACAATTAAGCATATACCAGTATAAGCCTTTAAAAAAGTTGTTTAACTTTTAACTTTTTCGCATTCTCTACATATTTAAATCCCACATAATTGAACTTTGAAAAATATTTTTTATTGAAAAATAAAAAAAATATATTCTCAGAATAAAACATTTGTAAGATTTTAAATTTAATTTATTAAATTTTTAAACAAAGCAATGTCAAAAAATCGTGTCATGTACATTTCATTGTGGACACTCTTTTGTTGACTACGTAATCATTGTAAATAGGCAATTATAAGCGTCATTGTAGATAGACAATTAAGAAATCATTTAATTATTAAATCAACATTTTGGTAAATTTTATACAAGTTTGTTGCAAAAAAAATTGATAATATACATTTTACGTATGCATTTCAATGGAAGCTATAATAACTGAAGCCTAACATAACGAAATGCAAAATTTCAAGTCTCCAAGTATTTAAAAATGAAAATTTGGGAAAATTACAATTTTAGTAGATTAATATGTATCACTAGTATTATCCAATGCAGATTCATGTACCTACTTTTCGTAACTTGTGATTTTATATTACATTAAAATTTATAAATTTATTAAAACTTTTACGAAAACATATTGGAGTCTCGGTGGGTTAGTGGGTAAGAGGGGTTTTAGGTTTGATACCCGTACGTAATTGAAAAAATTATTGAATAATATAATTTTTCTTTACAAATATCCATAGTGACCAAATATAATTAAAATGATAAAATATATAATATAAACAAAATAATTAATATTGTAATTATAAATTAATAGAAAATATTTAATTTGAAAAGTTCAAATTCCAAATAGGCAAAGGATTGTAATAATATCAGGCAATATTTACTATTGTCCTTGTACTAATTATAAATATTTATAAAAATAAATATTAAAATTATATTAAATCTCTTTAATTTTCTACATAAATTTATGAAATATCGAAAATTTCCAACTGAGATTTCAATAAAAAAAAAAAAAAAACTGAACCAAATTAAATTATTAAAAAATAACAATTAAAAAAAAAAGAAAGTATTATTTAATACTAGCTAATACCCGGTGCGCGTCTCCATGGACGTTTAATTGAAGTTGATATTACTGCAAAAACTTAACCCAAAAATTGCACACGGGGTAGCAATTTTTTTAAAACGATTTTTCTAGGATTATTCTAGTAATTTTTGAAACTTTCTGTAATTCAAAGCAGTACAAACTACTTTCCAAAATTACTCCAAAAGTTTTTTTGACCAATCGTAAGACCGACATGTGTTACCAAACACCAAGCCTGTTAACATACTCAACTCCATTTTCAAGTTGCTTCAAGCATATAAAAATTTGGAGTCAACTGGTCAAAACGTTTCTAATTTAGAGTTAAGTAAGGTAAAAATTTATAAAAAGCCACTGGGCCGCAATGGGTTAACGGAACTGCACTTTCTCTTTGGGCAAAGCAGTATTGCACAAAATTGGACGTAATTTGGACGAAATTTTCATGAAAATCGGCTGGGCAGTTTAGGAGTCTATTCGCTACATACAAACAAACAAACAAACAAATAAACAAACTTTCGCTTTTATATTTATAGAAGATAGATAATAAATAATAATAGTTTTTCTCTTAAAACATAACTTTTTATGTCACATATTCTTCTTTTGTTTTATTTTTTTAAAACTGGTAATGAAAAACTATTAAAATAAACTTATTGGGGGAAAATGTTTATGTATAAAAAAAAAATGACCTACAAAATACCAAATAATCCTCTTATCACAGTACCACCCACCATTATTTTTTCTCAGTTAAAAAATTGCATAGTACAGAAAATATAAAAATATTTCAATGCGATACAATATTTTACAATTTTATTTTACACAACAAGTTGTAACATATTTTTTAATGACGTCATTTTGTCTACTTTTTTTTTTTTTGAAATATTTTCACAACGATTTAATTTTCTCATCTCTTGTATGAGTTGGCAGAAACTCTTTACCTTCACTGCCATCTCAATAAAAACAATTTATTTAAGTTTTTATGATATTTTATTTGTTACATTGACTTACAACTTAAAAACTTGGTGAAAATTACTTCATTTATGAATTTATGTGTAAGTATATGTATATATATTTCTGCGTATATGTTTGTAGATGTGTACTAGGATGTATACTAAATGAATGTAAAAAGTTAAATGTATATATCTATATATATAAAAGCGAAAGTTTGTTTATTTGTTTGTTTGTTTGTTTGTTTGTATGTAACGAGTTGGCTCCTAAACTGCCCAGCCGATTTTCATGAAAATTTGTATATAGGGGTTTTTGGGTACGGAAGGAAATCGTGGTCCAAAAATTTTGCTCTAACGGACCGCCAAGTTGGGGCTGTGGTGCAAGTATTTAAACTTCTTTGTTCTAAAATGAAAACGGTTTGACCGATTGACTTCAAATTTTGTATACGTGATGCTCTTTGAGAATTGAGTAAACACTATTAAGAATTTTGGAATTTGTTAACCCATGTCGGGCCGACGGGTGGTCAAAAAAAATTTTGGGTCCAAATTTTGTCCGATTTTACGAAATTCTGCTTTGGCTTAAAAGAAAGCCCCAAAAAAAATTTTGTTGAGTTCCATTAACCCATTGCGGCCCAACAGCTTTTTATAGTTTTTTTCAATACTTTACTCTAAATTCGAAACGGTTTGACCAATTGACTTCAAATTTTGTATACGTGATGCTCCTTGAGGATTGAGTAGACACTATTAACAGTTTTGGAATTTGTTAACCCATGTCGGGCCGACGGGTGGTCAAAAAAAATTTTGGGTCCAAATTATGTCCGATTTTACGAAATTCTGCTTTGGCTTAAAAGAAAGCCCCAAAAAAAATTTTGTTGAGTTCCATTAACCCATTGCGGCCCAACAGCTTTTTATAGGTTTTTTCAATACTTTACTCTAAATTCGAAACGGTTTTACCAATTGACTTCAAATTTTGTATACGTGATACTCCTTGAGAATTGAGTTGACACTATTAACAGTTTTGGAATTTGTTAACCCATGTCGGGCCGACAGGTGGTCAAAAAAACTGTTGGGTCCAAATTTTGTCCGATTTTATGAAATTCAGCTTTGGCTTAAAAGCAAACCCCAAAAAAAATTTTGGTGAGTTCCATTAACCCATTGCGGCCCAACAGCTTTTTATAGGTTTTTTCAATACTTTACTCTAAACGATGGTTGACCTCAAATTTTATAAGTGTGAAGCAACATTAAAATGGAGTTGAGTATGTTAACAGTCGGTCCTACGATTGGTCAAAAAATTTTTTTGGAAGTAAATTACGTCAAACTTTGGAAAATAGTTTGTACTGCTTTGAATTACAAAAAGTTTCAAAAATTACTAGAATAATCCTAGAAAAATCGTTTTAAAAAGATTGATTTCATACATTTTAAAATTTACATGTGTAAACCGTGTGTAATTTTTGTGTTAACTTTTTGCAGTAACATCAACTTTAATTATTAAACCTCCATTGAGAGGCGCAGCAACGCGCACCGGGTATTAGCTAGTATATATATATTCGTATGCATATTCAGTGAAAAAAGTAATTTGACCTATTTTATTTAGTTTTGAGTTCTGATTTACGAATGTTATTTTAATGGAATTCACTAATTAAAATAAAATCTAAGTTAAAACGATTTTTTAATTAGTGACTTTATGATAATTTTATAAATATTTTTTTTTAAATTTTATTTAATACCGCTAACTAAAAATAAAATTTTTTTAATGTAGGTACTAGTTTAAGTAAATTTTATTTTTTTTTACTTTTAATTAAAATACTATTATAATTAAATGTATAAAAACTATTTTAATTAGATTTTTTTTTTATTCTCGTCTGACGAACCCAGAGAGAAGTGATGGTGACCATGTAATGAAAAAATCCAAGGAATTTAAAAAAACCGCATTTCCAAAATCATAATAAGTGTTGTGAGTGACGTTTTTTTTTTCAAATTTTAAGGAAGCGTTTTTATTTAAGAAAAACTGTTAACACATGTTAAAATAAAATGTTAGAGAGAATGTTTAAAAAGTTTGACAGATAGACAAAGTTGAACTAAAAGTCAAAAGTTCTCAATTTTTTTTTAAATATGTTAAAGTTGGTAATATGTTTAAAATTGTTGAATAAATTGCACCAAATTTTGTAATTAAGAAATTTTATGCTGAAGTTCAAAGTTATGTTTAGTTATTTTTGTATAATTCAGATACGAACATACATTTAATGATATTGTGGTGCAATCTGGGTCAAAGTAAAACATTCGAGCAAACCATTTTTTAGGAGAAAATTTCTCGGAAACTTATTTTTAAGCTAAATTCAAGAAGCAAATCATTTACCAAACTCAAAATTACTTTGTGAAATATTTTCTAGTGAAATGATCTCTAAATTAGAAAAATTAAATTTTTACATTAATATACACGCACGAAACTAACTCTGTAGGAATATACTAAATTTAAAATACGTGGCGCTAAAAAGGAGACGAGACAGACCTAGATTCAACTCTATTGATTGAATCGGAATCAAAAACTGCGTTGAACTTAGGTGTGAGTCTTCATCCATTTCCAAACGCAGTTTAGTTTATTGGCCAAGTTTATACAAGATTTGATTTGTCAAGTCCGGGACGTTCGTATTGCTCCAAAAAAAAATTTCTTTTACTTACATGCATTGTTACATACATGGGTTTAATTAAGTTGCGTATTTGAATCTTTGTTAAGAGAAGTTCATTTTCTTGGAACCTATTTCTGATCAGTTCAGACCTAATAAAGGTATAGGTTAGACTAAAGTTGACACGAAATTAGTTTCGAATTTTGCTCGCGATCTTCCAATGTCGTCCTTAAATTCTAACATTGTAGGAATGTAGCATTGACCCCTTTCCCAATTATATTAGCTGTATTGCCTAAATATTTTTTTAGAATTAAATAAAACATTTAATAAAACATTTTAAATAAATGTGAGCATACAGATATGGGACAAGCCCAAATTATTATGTAAAAAAATAAACTAATCAAATAAACAGGTATTAATTATTTATTGAATTATATTATATAAAAGTTTATTAAAATTATTTGATCATTAAATAGAAATATTTGATTATTTGTTATTTTGGCATATGTTTTAAAATTCTTTTGTAGTTTTGGTACAATGGTAACAATTATGAATAAACGCTCTTATTTTTATTAATTACTGATATATAAACACGCGTAGAAACATGTTTTTATAAATTTATTTTGATAAAATGTTTGATCAAATTCTTAATTTTATTTAATTTAGTTTAAGATCAACAAATATTTGATAAGTGATGATTTATTTATTTAGTTGTTTTTTTTTGAGGCGATGGTTTTTTTTACCTCAGAATTTTTAAATTGTTTTATTAGAATTTCTTATTGTTTTTTGAAATTAATCAATTTAAATATTTTTAAGGGTGTTTTAGAAAAATCCTTTGTCTAATTAAATTTGTTTGTTTGTTTGTCCAGGACTTACCTGAAAACCACTGGTCAGATTGTCACTAAATTTTACAAGAATAATTTAGGGAGCCCGGTGGGGAACATAGACTATGTCGCAATTTTTGATGTCGAATCGAAACGGTTGGACCGATTGACTTGAAATTTTGCACAAATGTTCCTGTTAACTAATTTGGTTGAAATATTTTAACGCATTTCGGCATGGCGGCCTGGCTTCCAAAAGTTTTTTGTTTCCGATGTGTGTCCAACTTAACAGGGTGATTTTGCAGTCCAAATGAGAGGCTGGCAAATATTTTAGTTAAGTTCGATTAACCCGTTTGACAGACAATGCCATGAAGTTTTCTATAAATTTTATTTGCTTAAACCGTTAAATGAATTTTATTAAAAATTTTGCACCAGCATTGATTTTAATTAGTGAAGTCCATCGCCTTAATTTGGTTTTGAACTGGACTAATCACTTATAGAATAATAATTTTGATTGATAATCAAGTTCTTTTTCTAATCAAAATAAAAAAAAATTTTCTTTTATAGATATGTAGATTATAAAATATAAATTTAAATTTTGGAAAAATTCTGAGCATCTCCGGGAAATCTGCTAGTAATATAATGTTGGAGCTTTAATTTTCTTATATTACTTCAAAAAAAATTTAAACAGCTTTTCAGTTGCAAATTTTCTGTTTTTAAACTTCAAACGCAGACCAATTTTAGAACTTTGATACAATTTAGTTTCACATAACGGTAAATTAAAGTTAAGCACGGTCAAGCTATGCAATTGTACTATACATTTGTGTTACTTATATTTTTAAAGGTTATAGTTATTGTTTGACATTTCAGGCTTAAAAGTAACCTCATAAAGCTTTAGTTATATTCTAACGATTTATATATCCGGTTTTTTCGCACTATAGAGGGTCCTTTAAATAAATTTTTTGCAATATCTACAAACAATTAAATTTTTTTCATTTAATTCATACGATTTCAAAGTTTTGTAGACATCCTGTAGTTGGATAGAGTGAAACTATATAGGCACAATTTTTAAAATTATTTCAAAAAATTTATAAAAAGACTTGTCTCAGAAAGAAAATTAGTTTTTTAGAAGTTGTACTCCATGATTTCGTACCGCAATTGGTTAAAGCGAAACAATCAGCCAAAATGAATTTATTTGTACGCGATAAACGGAAAAAATATAAAAAAATCTAACAACTTTGTTTACCCTTTGAGTTTCTCTGTCTAAAACCTAGCATGTAAAACTTTTTAAATTGAATAACTGAGAGAGGAGAACTTAAAAACCGAAAAGTTATCAGACAGGCTGAAACGGGTTAATTCTGTTCAGATATGAAGTATATAAATTTATTTGATGACATCATAGAAAAAATAAATATCGCTGTACTGACACGTTTAATATGTAAATATTAAATTTTTGTTTTTGAAATTGTACCAAAAAAAACAAAATGAAAAATCAATATGACTTTGCAAAATTTGAAATTTAAAAATATTTACTAAATTAAATATTTGATGATAAATACTTACATTGTGTTTTAGGTTTAAGTAATCAATTAATTAGCACGTATCATTTAAGTTTTTATATGTTCAATTTAAAAATTTGTTTTATTTCTAATACAAATATTAATAAACTACATACTAAATTTTTAATTCAGATGTTATTTTATTATCTTATTTTTAGTTTCTTAAAACATATGTTTTGGTTTTGCTTCTGAAATAGCGACGTAAGCATTATTTTAACAAAATCCATATTTAGTAAAATTCAAGAATTAGAAAACTATAGAAAATCTTTAAGCACGGATTATCTTGTCCATAAATATGTAGATAAATTTATCGGACAAGGGTCCATAACGAAATGATTTTGGAGCAAACTTTAATCGTTTTTTAGCATTTTGTACTCTCCTCCGGAGAAATTTCTTTTTAAATTTTTTTGATCCGGTCCTCTTATCTCGGTCCCAGGGGTCAGACCTACTTGATTTCCAAAATCTAGTTCTTTAAATTAATAAAGTCCCAAAAAGTGGCAAAAAGTCCCAAAAGAACAGGAATATTATATTCGTGTTATAAGAATTTATCTCAATATACAATTTAAACATGAGATAGTACTAGGCCTTATAATATGTAGAGTTATATGTGAAATTCTATTTTTGTTTATCTTTTAATATTTTGTATTTTAGTTATATGGTATTCTATAGCTGTGAGTTATATTATTCAATTAAATTATTTGTTAATATTTTGAATTTGTTATACCCTACACCTATAGAATAGGTAAAGGGGTATATTAACTTTGGTATGGTGTTTGTAACCACCTAAAGGAAGCGAGCTAGATATGGAAAAGTATATATATTTGTGATCAGCGTGACCGCCTTAGTCGATATAGCCATGTCCGTCCGTCCGTCCGTCCGTCCGTAGGCACGATAACTCAAAAAATAATGGAGCTATCTTGATGAAATTTTAACTGTAGGTTACTAGGACTGAAAGTACGGCGGGGATTGCATATGGGCGAAATCGGCCCATGGGTTCGGATTCTGGACCTTTTAATCGGTTTCAGGGCTAACGAACAAATATAAAAAATCACGATAACTCAACAACTAATGACGCTATCTTCATCAAATTTGTGCTGTAGGTTACTAGTAATGAAACTATTTCGGGAATTGCGTAAGGTCGGGATTGGACCATGGGTTCGGAACCTAGAACTTTTTGATCGAATTTAGGCCAAACGAGCATAATTCCGAAACCAATAAAGATAGAACCTCCAAATTTAGTATCAGGGTGTCCCTTCCTATTTCCTAAGTGTCTTGTGAATTTGGGTCCTATTGGAGTAGTGGGTCGGGGACCAGTCACACATTTCCGAAGACCTTAAAGCATATCTTTAAAATTAATAAAGATAACAACTTGAAAAAATGTAGAAGCTTCCAATTTGCCACAAGGGTGTTCTTTACTATCTCTTGCGTGTTCCCCTAATTTGGGATCAATTGGAGTGGTGGTTCTGTACCCCTCTCAGACCTCCCAAGTTTTAAAGGCTTATAATCGAAATTACTAAAAATAGTTACTTAAAATTAGGATAGACCGTTCAAATTGTGTACAAGGGTTAACTAGTACTATAAGTACAGCGCGGACTATATAAGGGCGAAATCAGCCCAACGGTTCGGATTCCGGACCTTTTAATCGATGTCAGGGCTAAGGAACATATATAAAAAATCACGATAACTCAACAACTAATGAGGCTATCTTCATGAAATTTGTGCTGTAGGTTATTGGCAGCGAAACTACGGCGGTGATTACGTACGGTGAGGATTGGACAATGGGTTCGGAACTTAGAACTTTTTGATCGAATTTAGGCCAAACGAGCATAATTCCGAAACCAATGAAGATAGAACCTCCAAATTTGGTATCAGAGTGTCCCTTCCTATTTCGTAAGTGTCTTTGAAATTTGGGCCCCATTGGAGTAGTGGATCGGGGACCAGCAACTCAGTTCTTAGGCCCTTAAAGCATATTTTCGAAATTAATAAAGATAGTAACTTGAAACAAATGTAGAAGCTTCCAATTTGCCACAAGGGTGTTCTTTACTATTTCTTGCGTGCCCCCCCTAATTTGGGATCAATTGGAGTGGTGGTTCAGAACCTTTCTTAGACCCCCCAATGTGTAAAAGCTTATCATCGAAATTAATAAAACTAGTAACTTAAAATTAAGATAGAGCGTTCCAATTGTGTACAAGGGTTAACTAGTATTGAAAGTATGACGGGACTGCATATGGGTGAAATCGTACCATAATTTCGGGTCCTGGAACCCTTGAAAAGTTCAAGGACTAACAAACATATATCTTACAAACACCATAACTCAAAAAATAATGCCGGTATTTTGATGAAATTTAACAGTAGGTTACTAGTAATGAAAGTACCATGGGAATTGGTTGTGGTCGAGTTTAATTTCGAAGCCAAAGAATATATTTCCTATGTCCTATGTGTCTCCGAAATCTAGACTTAATTGTAGTGGTTCAGCTATGTTCAAAGGTACTTGCTGCATTTATGTAAAATTTATTTTTATATTTAAATGAATTATATGAAAAGGTGTAAATTTTTAATTGTATTTTAGAAATACATTTATTGCATATTTTGCGTTTATAAGCTTTTCTATTATGTATATAAACTAACCATTTAAAATAATTGCAATTTTTAAAAATTTGGATTATTAAATATATTATGCTTTGATTATCTTTTTATCACAAAATTTAATAATTAGAATTTTTTCATTTTGTAATTGAATTGGAATAAATATATTTTCATTAATTTCAAGTTTGTTTGTTTTTTAATATTTTTAAATAGATAAATTAGTAAGAATTTGTAATATTTTTTAATAGATAGGGTAATTAGAAAATGTTTTTAGTATTATACAGTTAATTTGGTTAGCTATGTCTTACGATCAAATTAATAACAGCTTCTATGGTGTTAAAATGACTTATGGATATGTCTTTAAATTTGAACCAAATAGGTGTAGGGTATTTCTAAGTCGGTTGCACCGACTGACTGTTTCTTTACTTGTTTATATTGTTATATTAATGTATTTTTTATTAAAGATGTTTACAAAAACTTTTACACCGTTTGAAATAGAGTAAAGAAATTTTAACCATGGGTAGTTATTGCAAAAAAAATAATTTCGTAGAAGAATTTTTTTTTGTAGCCCCACCTCCCCCCAAAGTTGGAAAAAGCCCTATATTTAAATTGTTATATCAAGAGTTGTGTTAAGTGTATTTTGAATCTGGAAACGGCAAACAATAGCTGGTTTTATAAGTTTTCTAAATTTTTAAAAGCAAATGTTTAAGGTTGCCATACGGTACCAAAATTCAACATTACGCAAAACTTAATTTTTGCAAAGCTAGAGTCTTGAAATTTTGGGAGAAGTTAGATATTCAGAAATTAGTAGTCAAGTCCCATATTTAGGAGCTATAAGGGTTCGAAAATTGAAATTTTGCTATTTTTAAACACCTATAACTTGAAGACCTGTCCAATTTTTTTTTTATTAATATACAAAATTTAAAGGTCCAACATTATACTTTACGTATGTTAAAGGTTTTTCTTAAATTTAAAAGCGGTTCCCTAAATTGAAGAAAATGTCTCTCAGTTTTACCCATTTTTGCTTAGATAGTATAATTCTAAGTAAAATTCCAAATTTTTGTGTAATTCACAATTTAATTCCTAGAACATACAGAAATGAAGAGGGGGGGCGGGGGGTTAGATGAAGTTAGGTCCTTGAGAAATTGGCAACCTTCCCCATTGAAGGGCTATTAGAACTTTAAAATTAAAAATTTACTGTTAGCAGTAAGCAGTAACTTAGTCACCAGTGTATAGTATTGAGTTTTTTTTCATCACTTGTTTTTATTAACTGTGATCCAAAATTCAATTCAAAATTTTAGATTTTTTCGAAATGTTTTAAGTTGAAAACTTCAAATTTTGGACTTAAACTTAAAATTTGAAATTTTAATACATTGTAACTTTATTATCAAAAGTTTAAGAAGAGGGTGTCTTTTGATTTCTAATGATTTCTAACGACAATCAAATTTGAAATTATTAAATGAGTAGATAATTATTAATTATATAAATGCAATTAAAATACCATCTACAGCACTCATATAACTCCATGAAATACAGTTTTGTTTAGACAGGACTTTAATTTTTGTTAATAATTTTTCTGCTTCTGTCATATCCATATTTATAAACTCTGGACATATTTCAAAAAAAATTGTTGTCTGATAAGATCCCAAAAAACGTAGAGTAGCTGCCAATTTTAATATTAGAGAAATAGGCCCAAAACGTAACATTCTTCTTAATTTCCCCTTTCATTCGATTTTAAAAAATATATAAATGTGTTCTTATTTCAACGCAAGTTGTTTTTAAAACTGGACTGAAAGTTTTATTCAATTTAGTAATATTCCTAAATGATTTATGTATTTAAAAATAATTTCATACACGTACTTAATTTTGATGGACTAGACCTATTCATGAACTGATGTTCTAACGCCAAACTACTTTAATCTTCATGAAAAAAGAAATTATAATTCATTATCAATTTCAGATCTAATTTAATTTTGACTGACTATCGAAGCCGCAAAAAATTATTAAAAGATAATGGAAAAAATTATTTTCATTTCATTTCATTTTTAGACATGAAATGACTGTCGAAATCAGGGTCTGTTATAAATATTCGTTTATTTCATTAATTTTTGTTTTAAATTTCTCAACAAATTTTATTTATTCATATATTTATTATTAAAAATAAAATGTAATATCAAATATAGTTATCTTAATTACTATTACTTTTTTCGCCATTGCAAAATTTAAAGTTAATACAAGCCATTAGGTTCATAACTGATATTTTGAAGTACTTAATTTTTAATTAAAATAAAAAAATTCACAAAAACATAAATTAAAACAAAGGTACAAAAAATATGGGGGTCATAAAAAAGTTAGGTCTTGCCATTTGAACCAAAATGCTCTTGAAGATTTAAAAAAGAAGAAATCATTATAGCCATAGGAAAATATTAAATTATAAATGTTACCCTGGCCCTGGCCCAAAACACATAACATTGAATGCATAAATATAATGATAAATATAACGGTTAATAATCAACGCTTCAAATAATGCCTCTTTCAAACAAAGGAATAATAGAAGATCTCTCAAAATTCCAAATTTCTGAGAGTAAAAAATTAAGAATATTTTATTCTTGTGCAAAATGGGATCTTTTCTACATCAGTGAGATGTTGCCTAAAAATTAAAACAAAAACCAAGAAATATTGGAAATTTTAATAGACAAAATGTAAAGAGAATCCAAATAAATGAAGAGAAAAAGAGGTGGATAGATCACATAACAAGTTAATTTGCAAAATATATGTATTACTTGTCAAGTTTTAGAATGGAAACATCCGCATTTAAAATAGAATCTCTGTAATTTTATTTTTATACCCGTGCATACATATATGACATCGGGTATATTAGATTTGCTCCTCCGTTTGTAACGCATCGATCTAGACGAGCTAGATATAGTGTCAAAGGTACGTATCGGCTCAGAATCGAAAAATTAGTCGATCTAGCTATGTGTGTCTGTCCGTCCGTCCGTCCGTCCGACCGTCCGTGTGTCAGTACGATAACTCAAAAACTAAAAGGGCTAGAGTCTTGAAATTCACACAAAGTCATTTTTAGACAATTTCTAGGTTCCCTATTGTTTTTGGTTAAAATCGGACCAAGGCTTCGGGGAGCTGCCATACAACTTTTTTGCACCAATATGAATTTCTTCAAAACTAATTATACTACGGGGATAAAAATTACACACGGTTAGTTTTATAATGACTCCGGCACTTATATGAAGTTTCAAAATGTTAGGGCCCCATTTTCGAGGGGCTGCCATACAACTTGTTTGCACTAATATGAATTTCTTCAAAACTAATTATACTACGCGGATGAAAATTACACATGGTTAGTTATATAATGAATCGAGCACTTATATGAAGTTTCAAAATGTTAGGGCCCCATTTTCGGGGGGCTGCCGTACAACTTCTTTGCACCATATGAATTTCTTCAAAACTAATTATACTACGAGGCTGAAAATTACACACGGTTAGTTATATAATGAATCGAGCACTTATATGAAGTTTCAAAATGTTAGGGCCCCATTTTCGGGGGGCCGCCATACAACTTATTTGCACCAATATGAATTTCTTCAAAACTAATTATAGTACGACGATAAAAATTACACACGGTTATTTATATAATGAATCGAGCACTTATATGAAGTTTCAAAATGTTACGGCCCCATTTTGGGGGGGCTGCCATACAAAGCTTTCGATTCAATAACTGCGAATCTAATTAAGCTACAAGGTTAAAATTAAAATTGGGCTGGTAAAGTAATAGGGCAAGTTAGTTGGCAAAGTCGGACATCACTCGGACCATCGGAATTTTAGGGTGGGCCATTTTTTTTTTTTTTGTTTTTTTTTTTTTTTTTTTTTTTAAGCTAAAGTTATGGGACAATGAATGAAAATTTTGTTTTATGTTTTGTGATTTTTTTTTTTTGTTTTACGTCAAAATTATGGAGTAATGAGTTAAATGTATAAGGGAAGTATATTACGGTTTATTTTATACACCATAGTGGGTATGCACGGGTATCTAAAAGTTGACAAGGGCAACTATAATCTTCCTCGTTTATTCAAGATTTTCAACCATTAGTAATATAAAGTAACAAGAACTCTTATCTAATTTGTGTTATCTCTATTCAAAGGTAATTAATTGCATTATAATTTAAAATTCGCTAATGTGATGTTTGGTTTTATCTCTATATGATGGTCTGATAAATAAATGTTGGTACATTGTGGTGTTTGGAGTTTAAAATTATGATGAAATTTTGATTAATTTATTTTTAAGTTAATTTTGTTAAATTTTTATTTTTTTTTTTATAAATAAAAGTCATTTAATTATTAAGTTTGCATATTTTTTATTTAATTTCAACTAACAGGTAATTTTAATTTATTTTAACCTATTTCCATGAAGAACTGGGGTAATATGAATATGGAGAACTGTATCCGCCGGTACATGAAGTGTAGCTTCCTGAATATCCAGAGGTATAAGGCCAACTTGAGCTACCAGAATAGTATCCGGAGGTGTAAGGCCAACTTGAGCTACCAGAATAGTATCCGGAGGTGTAAGGCCAACTTGAGCTACCAGAATAGTATCCGGAGGTATAAGGCCAACTGCTAGAATAAGATCCGGTGGAATAAGGGCCGGTGGAATAGCCGTAATATCCAGTAGGGCTTTGTGGTTTACATAAAGCCAAACCAACCAAGCATAAAACTAAATATAAAAGATTTATATTAAACTAATTAATTTAAAAGAAAAAAAAAATCAACTTACTTGTCAATGCGAAAAATGCTTTCATTGTAGCAGATTATTTAGGTTTTCCAAAAAAAAACAAGTTTAAATTAAAATGATTTCAAGATGAATGGAACAACTAGAATGGATTGAAATAAAATTTATTTGTCCTTATATAGTTCAATTTTTACTCAAAATTATTAAAATGCAAATATGTTTTTTATTTTATTTTAAATATTGACAAACTTTTTCTGTTGGTTTTTATATTTATTTAAAAAAAAAATGTGTTTAATTATTTATTTGTATTTAGATACAAAAGCTTTGAATATTAAGAAATCTTGCGTACGACAATAAAACACGTTAAATTAAAAAAAATAATGAGTTCGTTTCTGGTAATAGATTTAGCACTTCACCCCGTCACTGAGTGAAAATATTTGATTATCATACAATGATGATAAAATAACCAATTTTTTAATTAGTTTTTAAGAAGATCAACAAAATAATCATGACGTTTCATATTTTTATTCATGACGTTTCTAAACAAGTGAATTTTTTTCTTCAAGTTTATTTTGACAATTTAAGTGAACACTTTGATTATGTCATTATATGAATTTAAGTAAATAATCAAGTTTTTCAAGATAGTGTGATAAATTTGAGTTACAAGTCATAGTACTTAGAGTTTTTAGATTTTAGAAAAAAATATGATAGCGACAGGTTTTTTTTAAGCACTAACTGTTATGCTAATAAGCCTGTTTATACCATAGGTACATTTTGGAACAGGGGTCATATAATATTTGTGTTATTAGAATTGGTAATATTGAATTCCACATACAATTTAAAAACGACATAATGCTAGGCTTTATAACATGTTGAAACGTCTTAGATTTTCAATATTTACAATTCTATTTCTTGTTTATATTGTAATATTTTGTATTTGAATTATATGGTATTCTATATCTGCGAGTTATATTATTCAATTAAATTATTTGTTTATATTTTGTATTTGTTTATATTGTTATATTAATGTATTTTTTATTAAAGATATATAATTATTAATTATGCCATTAATTTGAGCCCAATGACGCTGAGTCAAGTTGAAAACCAGAAAAGTTTTTTCACTTTCACTAGAATTTGAACCCAGGTCTTTCCGCATGAAGAGTTTGCACTCAACTACTGTGCCACCCAGCCTTTAAGGTTAAATAAAATAAGGTTATACTTATTCCAAAGTTTAACAGTTTCAAAGACACCATAAATTTGTAAAGACTCTGTAGAGATATTCTTGGGATTTTTTTCGGTTTTATACTACGCATTAAAAAATTTTGTTAATAAAATAATGCTTGTGCGAGGATTTTTAAACAAATATAAAATGAGCTCAAATTTATTAAACTAAGGAAATAAAGATGTATTTACATAGATGTATTTAATTAAGTTAATTAAAAAATAAGAATATTAAATATTTTTTATTCTAGCTGTCTAGCATATGTTTAAAAAAATCTGTTGTTATTTTGGTACAACAGGAAGAATTATAATACTGTCATTATTATCTAGTAATTACACACACACACATTCATACATATTTAAAAATTTTTAATTTTGATAAAATTTTATTAAATTCGCTTTAACTTGTGTTAATTCTCGAAGATCTAATCCAACCTCAGAATCTAGGAATTATGTGATTTCCTCCAAAATTTGAAATTTTTCTTTAAAATAAAATTATCTAAGCAAAAATGGTTCAAACTAATAGACACTTTCTTCAATTTTGAGGACGTTCTTTTAATTTAGAAGAACCTTTAACACATGTAAAAAAATTTGGACGGATATTCAAGTTACAGATTCCTAAAAATAACAATATTTTTATAATTGATTCCTTACGACCCCCAAACGATTGGGTGTCACAAAAAAATGTTCTTAAATGTTTCATACTGATTTTTAAGGAAATAACTTCTCCTTAGATGGAAAAATAACCTCTTGTTATAATAGTTCAACTATAGTTTAAATTCAGGGTTTTTTTGGACTTTAGCAAGATCTCAATTATATAGGATTACATAGGATATTTCAGTTTTGCGAGTAAATGGTTTTTCCATAATATTAGAGCCACAAAATGTTTCTGGAATTTTTTACATGTTTTATTTCATATTTTAAGGGTTCTCAATGTAACTACCATAAATACATAATTTTTTTTATATTTTTTATAGTATATCTGCATTATATACTTAATCGTCACTGAAATTTGAAAGATAAAAATTTTTTTCAGAAACTATTCCTCCAATCAAAACTTGACACCAGTTCGAAGTTCGAACTTATAATCGTTCGATTTTTAAATCATGTTCTTAACCACACTGAAATCTAACAGAAAGTTTTTTAAAATGTGCTAACAATTAAATAGTTAAACTATTCTATTTTTTGAAAAAAAGTAAAAATAAAACATCAAATAAACAATAAAAATTTCGAATGTTTAAATATTAACCTATTTTGTTTATAAGTTGTACCTTAAACGGAAACATGACCTTTTTTTTGGAAAAACCAAAACTGACAATTTATTTAATATTTTGTTAATGTTAATGAAAACACAGTCACAACGATTAACGAATTGGATGCGTAAAATTGATATTAAAAAAAAAAATAAAAAAAAAAATTAGAAGTATCGGATACACAAAATGCTGCACTAGAAATTATTTTGTAGTACAATCGAGGCCTTCCTTTTTTAGCACATTTTCAAAAAATTTTGTAAAAATGTGCCTATATAGCTTCACTCTGTCCGTCCGTCCGTCCGTCCGTATGTTTACAAAAACTTTTACACCGTTTGAAATAGAGAAAAGAAATTTTAACCATGGGTAGTTTCTGTTAGAAAGTTTTTGTCAAGGCGCACGTCGCTGGACTGCAATTTTTACAAGGCAAATGTTTAGGGTTGCCATACGGTACTAAAATTTAACATTACACAAAACTCAATTTTAGCAAAATGTTTGGCCACACATATCTTCTGAACGGTTCAAGCTAGGGTCTTAAAATTTTGGGACAAGTTAGATACCTAGAAATTAGTAGGAGTCGGTTAACAAAATTTTTTTGTCAAGCCCCCTATTTAGGAGCTATAAGGGCTCGAAAATTGAAATTTTGCTATTTTTAAACACCTGTAACTTGAATACATGTCCAAATTTTTTTTTATTAATATACAAAATTTAAAGGTCCAACATTATATTTTAACATATGTTAAAGGTTTTTCTTAAATTTAAAAGGGGTTCCTTAAATTGAAGAAAGTGTCTCTTAGTTTTACCAATTTTTGCTTAGATAATAAAATTCTAAGTAAAATTCCAAATTTTTGTGTAATTCACAATTTAATTCCTAGAACCTAAAAAACTAGAGGATGAAGTTGAAGTTAGATTCTTGAGAAATTTGGCAACCTTCCCCATTGAAGGGCTATAACAACTTTTAAATAAAAAATTTACTGTTAGCTGTAAATTTTATAAGTCAGTAGTAACTATTTCCAAGTAAATATTTCTAAAGTTAAACTCAGTATGTAATACAATATAATTTTGAAAATGTGCTTTTTTAAAAACCCTTGGTTTTTTTTCATCACTTGTTTTCAACAATACTGATTAAGCTGTTAAATGGCTAGAAAAATTAAATATATTTAAGGCATAATCCTTTGCTGAAAAAATATACTGCACGACGATTATTTCTGTAGGATTTATCAAAAAAACTCTGCATGCTTGCAATTGAAACGCGTGCTGCAAATTCTAGAATATTTTGAGATTTTTACGCATAATAGACGTGAGACGTGAGCTGCACCATTACTGTTAGAAAGTTTTTGTCAAGGCGCACGTCGCTGGACTGCAATTGGAAATGCAATTTTTATTCGTAAAAGGTAATACACGTAAATTTTGCATATCCTGTTAAAGTTTCTAAAAAACAGCAAGAACGCAAGCGATTGTAAATTTAAACGCGAAGTTTAAATATATTTCGCTTGTCGGTTGTAGTGATTGCGTTTTAAACATAAAATTTAAGTTCCATTTTGAACCTCTGCCTAAGTATAATTAATTGAAGTCAATGTCACTTTTATTTGCAAATTAAATATTTGCGTCATTTCATATACAAATATTGAAAAAGTACTAAATATTTATCATATTTATTCATATGTTTTATGTAGGCATGTATTTATTTTCATAATGATGTTGCTACTCCTAATTTATAACATTATTTAAAAACAAAACTATATTTTGTTTCTGTTTGTGTAATAATGACGTATTTAGTTTTTTTTTTTAAATTAAAATTTAATTTTGCTAAAGAAATCAAAAGTTTAAATTTAAACATCAGTTAAAAATATTTACTGTATCGTATAAAAAAATATATTTTAAAATTTGAAAAAAATTGACAACGAGATCAAAGAGGGCGTGGCATATTCAAAAATTTAAAATAAGTTCCAAATACACAACATTTGCTAGATAATAAACAATAATATATTTCAGTTGTGATCATAAAACTTATTCAAAATATTTTTTAAATAATTTCAAGGTTTTTAAATTTTTTTTGGTTGAAATTGTACAGTACCTTTTTATGGCTGCCATATGAATTTCTTGAACAAGTCTCTTTGTCTTGAAAACACATATGACTAGAGTTTGCAAGTTGAAAAAAGAACAAGGGTCTTATCGGCAAAATTTAAAATTATAATCACACCGCTTTTCAACATCTATATACAAAAAAAAACTATGATTTAGTTATAATAACTTCAAAGATAACTTTAAGTCGTCGCCCAATTGTATGAACAGTTTTTATGTTCTATGAATATCTCCTAGCTTATTTCAGAAGAAATTAAAATATTATACCAAAAATGTAACCCTTCCGACGGAATAATTGCTAGTTCAATCAAATTTGTATACTTTAGAATTTTTTCGAACTAGGACTTGGAAAACGCACTCCCAAATTGTGGATCAAAATTAAAAAAAGAAGTCAACTCAAAACTTTTGGATTTTACTTTCTATTGGTGTTTTATAGCTCCTTTTTAGATATTATACTGCACAAGCAGGTTGGATGCTTATTTCATTATCTTTCCGCCGGGGGTTTTTTATTGTGAGTATTTCAACACTTTCCAGAAGATTAGGTTTTCCAGGAGCATTTTGAAAGTTTTATTTTTAGCTTAGAAAAAGAAAAGAAACTGATTTGTGAAATTTTCAAAGAAACTGAAAAGTATGAAAAAGAACAAGGAAGATAAAATCTATTTCAGATCCCAAAATAAGGTCTAAATATTTTTAAATAACAACTTGGTCTATTTTCCGTACAACAATTTTTTGGATCAAGTTAATAATTTTTTAGAAAAAACATTTGTTTATTACAGTATGCAGACCAAAGGATCTAACCTACAATAAATATAATAAAAACTTCAGAAAACTGTACAATAAACAGAGTGATAGTATATTATACTTTAAACATTATAACGGTATGGATATTTGAAAACATGACAAGGACAATTGAAAACAAGTGATGACAAAAAACCAAGGGTTTTTAAAAAGCACATTTTCAAAATTATATAGGGTTTCTTACTGAGTATTTTATAATTTATTTTTATAAAAATATATATAAAATTAAATGATAATATTAAAATTTAGTTATTTCATCAATTGTATAATTATGACTAATAGTGAAATCAATACTCAATAGAATATAATGCCAATGCACTCAAGAAAACCTGTTAACATGTGCGAAATATACTATTGGAGTTTCAATGTTAACATTTAATTTTGGAAAAACATACACTGGTTAATAAGTTACTGGTTCATAAAAACATAAAAGTTTTAATTTTTAAGTTCTAATAGCCTTACAATGAGGAAGGTTCCTAAATTTTTGCCAAGCAAACTTAAGATGATTCTCGAGGATCTATCCATCCCTCTCCTGTTCCCACCCTTTCATTTTTTTCTGTTCTAGGAAATCAATTGTGAACTCTACCAAAATTTAGAATTTTATTTAGAATTTTATTATCTAAGAAAAACTGTTTCAAACTAAGAGACAGTTTCTTCAATTTAACGAACCCTTTTAAATTTGAAGAAAGAAAAACATTTAACATATGTTGGAATATAATGTCGGACCTTTAAATTTCGTATATTTTTAAAAAGAAAATTTTAACAGATATTCAAGTACTGGTGTTTAAAATTGGCAAAATTTCAATTTTCGAACCCTAATAATTCCTAAACAAGGAACTTGACAAAAAAAACTTGTTAACCGACTCCTACTAACTTCTGCGAATTTAACTTCTCCAAAAATTTAAAGACCCTAGCTTGAACCGTTTAGAAAATATGTGTGGGTGGCATAAAGGTAAATTTTAGTGTATGGCAACCCTAAACATTTGTCTTTTAAAAATTTATAAATTTTATAAAACCAGCTATCTTTGACCGTTTTCAGATTGAAAATACACTTAACAAAACTCTTGTTATAACAATTTAAATAAAGAGCTTTTTCCAACTGTAGCTCTATAAAGGGTGGGGCTACAGAAAAAAGTTCTTCTACGAAATTATTTTTTTTGCCGTACCTACCCGTGGTTAAAATTTCTTTGCTCTATTTCAAACGGTGTAAAAGTTTTTGTAAACATACCGACGGATGGACGGACAGAATAAAGCTATAAAGACACATTTTTACAAAATATTTTGAAAATGTTCTATAAACAAAGAGCTAATATGTAGTTGAGAATCAAAGAACAAATCCTTGTCTTTAATGGAGTATCAAGCCAAATACAAACAAAAAAAAATTACAATAAAACTTAATATAAAAAATTTAAAAAAATTTTTACAACTGAAAAATAAAATACAATAGAAATAAGTTATATTTTTTCGATTTCCGATTTCCGTTTAATTTTTAATATTTTTTATATTTTGTATATATATTCGTTGATTCATTTTGTCTTCCTCAAATTACCATTTTACATATTATAATTTTTATACTTAAATTTTTACAAAATTTTTTTATTTCTATATTTTTTTTATTTTTGTTGTTTTTTTTCAGTTCAGTTTACGATCAATTAAATAAAGATTTTTATTTCTATTTCTTATTCTTTAACTTTTATACCCTTCTCTTTCACTTCACTTATATTTTTTTTTTATTATTATTATTTTATCACAGTTTATATTTTTCCTTATAAAATTTACAGAGTATTCAATGTTAATATTGTTTTTATTGTTATATGATTTTTTTAAAATTGTTTTTTCAACATCTTTTGTATATTTTTTATTTAATATTTTATATATTTTTGAATATAGGTAGGTATTAAAATATATTTTTGTAAGAAATTTCAATATATTTCCATATTTCTTTACATTATTTTGGCAATCAATATTAAATTCTTTTTTTTTTTGAAATTTTTGCTAATATTTTTCTGACGTTTTCTGTTTTGATTCTTTTTTTTAAATTTTTTTTACCGTTACAATAATAATATCAGTATTTCGTTTTTTGTAATACATTGTCTAAATTTGGAAGAAATTAGGTTATATATTTTTTTATGTTCAGAAAAAGAAGTGTTCTCAGTGCCGGAGTAATTTAACAATTCATGGATTATTAACCCAGTGAGTGTGGATGCAATTATCTTATTGGTTGTAAATGAATTTAGCTGGAATCTTTTAAATCTGATGATGGCTAAAGCGAAGTGACATAATAGATCGTGACATAATTTACGTATATGGTAAGCGAAGTCAATTATTGTTCCTGGACTTGACTCTGGAAAAATATTTCATGATGTCACTTCAATTGTCATGTCACTTCATCTACAACAACATAATATTAGTTGTCATAGACACACATCTGTTATTAACGCCATAAAGTTGAAATGATTGTGCAGGAAATTTAAATTCATATTACCAAATTTTTTAATTGTGGTTCTCAATGTGGGCTGAAAATTTTACCGAAATTAACTAAACAGTAAGTATGTACATATATGATATGTTCACAAATCCCCGAAGTTTTAAATAGTTTACCGATTGATGAAGACTTTAAAGTTAAATTTTATTACTGTTTATATTTTGATTTCGAAATTATGTTGAATTAAATAATATAACACCGTTATCATATTTAAAAATTCATCGGTTAAGAAAGGTTTTTATAATTGCTTCCTCTTGAAATCCTATTGATTCTCTTTTTGGAAATCTTAAAGCCGTTATTTATAAAAACAATTCGTTAAGACTGTGAAGCAGACACTAATTATTAAGTTATTAATTTGTGGAGTAAAGAAAAAAAAATCTTTTAGTTTTTGTTTTTGAATTAAAACTCAGGATCTAATAAAAGTATTCGCCCTGTCATATAGTAAAAATTTTCATTCTCATTGCATTACTTCAATCTGAAATTGTTTATATTGAAGTATTAATAAAATTAATTGCAGTTCCGTGTGAATTATTATTAATGCATTAAATTTTTAATTTAAACAA
Organism: Dolichopus griseipennis; assembly: GCA_963082915.1. NCBI lineage: Eukaryota > Metazoa > Arthropoda > Insecta > Diptera > Dolichopodidae > Dolichopus > Dolichopus griseipennis. Next base: position 94,848 of record CAUJBZ010000348.1, on the reverse strand, counting down.
TAAAGTCAATTGAAGTAACTTAGTATTTATATATTACCGATGTCTACTGTAGCTATTGCTAGTGTAATATGTCAATTTATTGTCTGAGAACGAAATTAGGTTCGAAAATTGTCTTCACAGTTTTATTTTTAAAAATAACGAGAAAGGTAGGAAACACGATAGCGTTATTTTATTATTAAAAATAATTGAAAATTTAGAAAAAAAATCTAGAGGAGAACTTTAGAAGTCCCTTTGATCTTAAAACAAATATTTTAATAGAAAAAATACTTCATTTAAAAAAAACTTCCGCTTTTGTTTATTTTTTTAATTTTTTTGACAATAAAAATATGATTTTGAAGTTTCATTGTTTTAGACAGTGCTGTCTTAGATTTTTCTTTGAATGCGTTGGTGACAGTGCTGTCTATAATGTAGATAGTACAAGACAATACAGTTTAGCACTATTTAGAGAAAGTGGATAGCGATAGTGGAAACACCAGGTTAGTCTTATAGTCATAAAATTATATTAAATTATTTGAACAGTCAAATATATAAAAATAAATAAATATTTTTTAAAAACACTCATTTTAAGAAAAAAACGAGGAAGAGTGTAGTAGAGTAGACTGTGTCAACTCTGGGATACCCGTATGACCGTTATATAAACATTAAATGATTATTATTATAAACATCAATTACTTTTGGCAAAATTTCAAACATACCAGCTTTATTAGATGAAGTGTAATGCTCATATAAAAGAAGGAGTTGTATGGCAGCTACTCGAACCTTCTGCAGTAGACCAACCAAATTTTGCAGTAACTTTGGCCGTTACAATAAACTATTTTTGGCAAAATTTCAGACACCTAACTTCAATAGGTATAGAGTAATGCTCATATAAAATAAGAAGTTGTATGGCAGCTACTCGAACTCTTTGCAGTAGACCAACCAAATTTTGCAGTAACTTTGGCCATTATACTAAACTATTTTTGCCAAAATTTCATACACCTAGCTGTAATAGGTACAGAGAAATACTCATATAAAAAAAGAAGTTGTATGGCAGCTACCCGGACCCATGGACCAAAATGGCTGGATTTAAATATCGATGACGGCTATTGCAAAAAAACGGATTTGCGAAAATTCAAGATCCTAGCTTCTTTAGTTTTTGAATTATCGTGTGGACGGAAGGACATACATAGTTAAATCGATTTTTTTTTCGATTCTGATCCAAACCATACACTTGAGTCTATATCTACCATCCCTCCTTCTCTGCGTCACGAACGTAATGGCAAATTTATTATACCCTTTGACTATATAGTCATACGGGTATAAAAAGAATAACATAAACAAAATATCACAGTAAAGTATAATATTTTTCATCTCAATTTACGTCATTTTATTTGAGTTCCTTGTCAAGAGTGTTTCTTTTGGAACCGCAATGCGAAAATGTGTCTCTTTCAGTTTTGTACTCATATAACAAAATTACCCCCTTTTTCTTTATTTTTTCTTCAAAAATAAAAAAAAATATTAAAAAAAAACCTCATATGCAAATAAACATACTTACACATATATTTACTCTCACACACAATAAAATATATATAATAATAATATTGTCCTGAATATTTGATTTTATAATTCTTGAATGGTTTCTAGAAAAAAAAATTTTTTTTTTTATATTCATAAAACGGAAAATGGAAGGCACATCACATATATAAGATGGTAATAAAAAGAAAAAAAGGGTACGACAGTTGGTAACGTGAATATAAAGTAATGTCAAAGAGACAATTTGGCTTGTCTTGACTTGTTACGGAAAAACAAAAACCCCAACAAAACTGTGAAGAAAATGCGTTTTCTTCAGTGTTCTTCTCATATAAACCTACTACTCCTATATTAATACTTCGTGAATTATTTTTCAAAATATCTTTAGATATTCTTCAATATGGTAGGTTTTTCATACCCATATATGAAAATAATGATATTTAAATATGAATAAGGGTTTCTTAAAAAAAAAATAAGAACAAAAAAAAAAAATAAACAATAAAATATTCAAACCACCGACAAAAGAAAATTGAGCGCAAGTAAAAGATGATTTTAAGTTCAGTTCCTTCTCTTCAGTAAATGAAATGTCATTTTCAATATTATGTTAAAATATACATATATATATATGTATATAAAACCAAAATCATAACAAACCAAATCTAAACCCAAATCAAACCAATGACAAAAAATAAAAACAAAACAAAAAAAAAAAGCTGATAATAAAAATAATAAAAATAATAAGTGTAAAAATAACAAAGGCTTTAACAATAAAGACATACCGGAAATTTATTCATAACTTTAAAAATCCCAGAACAAAATCAAATCAGAATAAAAAAAAAATTTTTACTTGAAATATTTTACAAATTGGTTTGAAGATGTTCGGGGTATAATAAGGGAGGAATGTAAGTTTTGAAGAAAGGGTTATTTGTTTGTATGTTAATCGAGGGTTGGTTTTTTGATCTTTAGAAAATGGTCTAAGAAAATTTCGTTGGAAAAGTGGTTCTATTTTGCCAAGATTATAAATCAGGTCCAGAAATTAGGCCCAGAAATCTGGTCTGAAAATCAAGTTATTAGCTTACTTAAAGTTTGAAAGATCTTGAAGTTTCAATTTCAAATTAACTCTTTGCAACTTGATGAAATACGTTGGATGAGTAATAAATGAATAAAGTTCGGTCACAAAATCAGGGTTCCCGTTTGTACAATGATTGTACAATGAATTGTACAAAAATTGAAATTTCGAAGATTGGAAAAACCTAAGCTAAATGGTTTTGACACTTTGCACGCTAACAATGCTTGCTGTCATATAAGTTTGTGTCAAACTTGTCAATTGCCACTTGAAATGACACATCCTTACACATAAAATAAATCAATTCATGTGTAGGGTTTCTTTTTAGGATTCTGCAATTTAAGTTTTCGGATTTTCAAATTGTGACACATGTATATCGTGATGTGAAAATAAATGTGGAAATGTATTACAATAATTTTAAGCGCTAACTGTTGAACTGTTAGGCTAATAAGCCATTCTATACCATTGCATGTTGGAACAGGGGATCATAATATATTCGTGCTATTAGAATGGATCTTAATGAATTCCACATACAATTTAAACATGAGACAGTAAAAGGCTTTATAACATTTGGAAACGTCTTAGACATTCAATAGATTAACTCTATCTTTGTTTATGTTGTTATATTAATGTACTTTTAAGTATAGAAATATAATTATTAGTTAATGATTAAGCCGTTAGATTGAACCTGGTAGTGAATGGTTGGTGAGTCGAGTCAAAAACCAGAAAAGTTTGATTCACTTTCACTGGGATTCGAACTCGGGTCTTTCCCATGAAAGGTCGGTACTCTAACCACAGTGCCACCTATCCGTTGAACGCTGGGAAACCTTGTTCAACAAATCCTTTAATTAACAATTGAACCTGAAGACTTCATTTCTGTAAATTTTTTTTAAAACTCACACAACAAATCCTGAATCTTACAAAAATCTTAAAAAAATAGACTCGAAATCGAATTCAATAACAAAATCTAGAACAACAAACCATTGAATATTGATAGAATTAAAGAATAAAAAAGCAGAAAATAAACATGTTTTTTTTTTTTTTTTTTTTTTGAGGTTAAATTTTGCATTTATTGTTTGTGAATATCAAGTAGGCATACATGGTATCATCATCACAATCATAATCATAACTTCAATCGTCTTTAAAATATAATAATCAAAATTTTCAATGATCATTATCATCGTCATCATCAAAACGAGAGTAAAAAATATAAAAATTGTAGCTTTCTTCTTCTTTTAAAGGTTCATATTACAAGCTGCAAACTTCTCACTTACATTTGATTATAAAAACAAAACTACAAAGAAGTTAGAAAGTGGCGGGGAAGTGGGGAAATAAAGGAAAAACTTTATTTGCGGGAAAAATTGTATACAAGCAATTGAATATAAAGTGCTGCGATTTTTTCCCTTTGAAATTCGTTGGATATGCAAACTGAGTGTGAATTTTTTTTTGGAATATTCAATGCTGGTTATTTTATAAGTTTTTGTTTTATTTTTTGTCTATTTCCAATTTGATTTTGGTTTGGTTTCCTGTTGGATTTAAAATATTGGGGAAAAATTTGATATTATTTTTTTTTTTGAGTTAAAAAAAAAAACCAAAAAAAATAAAGGCGTGAATGGCCTGAAAACAACTCTTAAGAATATTTTGAAAATAGTTTTTATTATTTGAAGATAAAGTATTCAATTTTATTATGGTGGTATCATAATTTAAATATAAGTTCGAGTATAATAATTTAAAATTAAACTTTTTTGTCAACATTATTATGAATATATTTTTGTGAATCGTAAAATGGATCTTTTACTTTTAAGAAAGTATTTTCCAATTTTTTTAATATTAGAAGGGGGTTGCTGCATTAAAAAATTTGTAAAAGTATTATTTGAACTATTTTTTAATTTTAATTTATTTCTATGGTATTAAAATTTAAATAATGCTTTTGTTAGACTTTTGAATTTTTTTAAACTTTATATTATTTTATTACATTATTATCCATTCATTAACTGATACACATTACTTTGTCAAGTACCAGTATTACTTAAGTTCCGCTATTTACAAAATTTAAGTATGAGTAAAGGAATCAAGAAAAAATACTTATAATATCCAGCAACTAATTAAATTTCGATTGTAATTACTTTTGTAATTTTTTTTTGATACTTTATTATTTTCGAGTATTTAAGTACTAAAAAATACTTAAGTATTAAGAACTCAATTATTTTCTAAGTATTCAAATATTTGTCAAATATTTTCATTCATAAACCATAGTACTACTGGAATTAAAAATATTACATTAATCATCAATATTATATAGGTTTGTATTGAACTTTGTATGAATTCCAATTCCAGAAGTATTTGACTTTAATAGTGAAAATTTTTATGAAATACTTGAGTACTTGGAAAATAACCACATAAATAGTAATGAGAATCAGGTAACGGTACTTGCAACTGTAATTTAAGTACCATTTCACTCAGTATTTTAAAGGTCTGGTTCTGAATTATAACCCTCAGGTCTGCAGAAGTCTTCGGATAAATAATTAATTAAAATAATTTGTTTTAAGCAAATTTTTGTCCACCAGAAAAAGCTGTAGTAAATGTGATTACACACCACTGCAGATTATACCTTATTATGAAAAGTTGTTTACCATTGTTTTACAAAATTTCAAATTAAAAATATGATAAACTAAAATAGAAAATTATGTAATTGTACATTATGGTTTTAGTCTTGGTCACAACCAGTTAACGTGTGAATAAGTTATTAAAAAATAATTTTTCTTTACAAATCCCCATGGTGACCAAATATTTATAGGTCAAATAAAATATAAAATATATGATATATGTTTGTATGTTTGTAGTGTATAAATTCCAAAATTCCTCAGCCAATAATCAGGAAAATTTTTAAATATAGATTTTTGAGTATGTAGAGTGTATCTGAGTTAAAAAATTTGGTCAGAAAATGGTGCTCTTTAACACATTTTCGCTAAAGATTAAGCTAAAAATTTTTCAAAATTCTGCTTTAACCCAAAAAAAAAATCTGAAAGAAATTAATGTCAATTTCCGTTAACCTATTGCGGTACAATTAAAAATTTGTACTTTTAGTGTTAATTTTTGAGAGTGACCTTTGGGATACGCAGCAACACTCGTCGGGTATTAGTAGTTACTAATACAATTAATACAAAGTTTTGGTCCACATTCGCAAGGAAAAGGATCCGTCAATTTACAAATGCATTGTATGCCCTTGTAAATATTTAATAAATAAATAAATAAATAATACAATAACTTTGCTTGTTTCATTCACATTTATCAAAAATGTGTTTCCCAAAATCATTTACTTTTCATACCAATTTACATTTCAAAAATACTCAATAGAATAATTTTCAATAGAATAAATTACATTAAATACGTTTTTAAATTATACAAAATCGTATTTTCAAATCTTATTTTAATCATTTTCAATTACAAATTTAAATCAATTTATAATCACTGTAATTCACAACAAAGTTAAAATCACTTATCTTTTATGTATTAATTGATTCAATGTCTTTTGTTTTATAATTTATATTTATATTTGAACATTTAATAGGACCCAATTAAATTCAAGCACTTTAATGATTCTTTTATTTAATAACAAAATTTCTTTTTTTTTTTATTTTAAATTGTAATTTATAATTTCAAATTTTAACTTTGCAATCAGCTATTCACAAGATATACATATACATACATACTTATAATAAATTAAATGAAAATAGAAAATTAAAACAAATCACTATTTTAAGAAAATTATAAATTTTATTCATAGAAATGCTCTTTAATTTATCACAACATTTAAACGTCATTAATTAAATTAAAAGAAAGCACCATTTCTATACAAAATTGTTGTACGAGTATTAGATTGTGTTGACAACAACAACTTTTGCAACAGGAATTCATCTTCACCTAATTAAATTCTAAAAATGGTTATTGTTTTTTTGTGATTCTGAAGATTTTAATTCAAAAAATGTAGAAAATACAAAAAAAAAAAAAATAATTACGCAATATTGTATATTATATTTTTAGATTAGATATATATATATATATATACTCGTTTATTACTTTATTTTGTTAAACCCCCCACAGAGGTGTAACAAGGTGTTATTGTATCTGTTTCTTGTCTTAAAAATATGTACACATCCAATAAATTTTACTTATAACACTATTAAATTGTTTTACACATAATTGTACATAAGGGTTCAAAATTCTGTTAATGTTAAATATTATATTATAAAATATAATATGTACATACATTAGTATATAAATATTGTACTATTATAATAAGATTTATATTTACACTGATAAATTACTGTTATAAAAGAACTTAGCAGGAGATATCTGTTGCGAATTGTATTGTACAGATATACAATGTCCTGCTTGGTAGAATCAAATGGTTGGATTTCTAATGGTGGTTTTTTTGGTAATTTAATTATTTTCACAAGTGTGGCATGTATTTATAGAAAAATATGTATGTATGTATATATTATGTGAAGATGGTGATTTTCAATATTAAAGTGCTACAAAAATTCTAAATAAAAGAGGATCATTATTAAATAGAATTGAAGTAATTTATTAAATTTTATGTATTTTAGAAGATGTTTTATTAATAATAAAATTTATTCTAAAAATAGATATATATATATATATATATTTATATTACGTAATATATATATAGGTGTTTATTTGTATTTTGTTGGTTTATTTAATAAATGCTATTATTTGAAAACTAAAATTACCAAAATTTTAATAATGACCAATAGTGAATAATTTTTTATATATTTTTTTAGAAATAAATCTTGGTAAATTAATTATTATTTTTTTTAATTAGCAACACTTTCGAATTTTAAGAGTGATTTTATTATGGAAATTTTATAAAAGTTTGATGTAATAAGAATGTCATTTTATACCATATAGTCTACCTTTTAAAGTACTGATGTAATTCGAACTAGGATTCATATTCTAAATTTAAAAAAGAAATGTTATTAAATCTCCATTGTAATTTAATTATGTTACTAACGTTAGGAAACATATTATGTATATTGTAACTTATGTTGAGGCTCTAGTCTTAATTCTCTCTAACAACTCTCTAAAACTAAGCATTACACAAAATAATCATAATTGTCCTTTTTCGCTATTGAATTCAAATTTTAATCGTATGGCTTTATTGTACTTCTAAAGTCACATGATTTTAGTGTGTCCTTTAATATACTTTTATATAATGGTTTTTATATATTTTTTTTTCAATGATACAAAAGCCTCTATTTTTTAAGAAGTCCAGATCAACGTCATTACAATAACAAATATAATAAGGATAGGGTTGCCGCAAGGATTGCTAAACAAATTATTTAAACCCTTAATTTAACCAAACTATAAAATCCTTTATAAGAGTTTATATTTAGTTTATTTAAGTTTTAAAAGATTTTAGGACTTTATTTCACATTTGAATGACCATGCTTCTAAAATCGGTTATATCGCACTTTTCCAATTCCAAAAACCAAGTTAAACCTGAAATACGATGCAATCTTCAAAATGTTTGTAAAAACCATAATGTCTCGAAGGGAAATAACGGTATTATATAAGACAAAAATACCTATTAAATATTGTTACACGTGTAATAAAAAAATCTTTTAATAGCATTTTAAGCTTGATAGTGATCGTCAATCTACAATTTAGAACCCCAAACCATATTAATGATTATACTTTTTTTTTTTTTTCTTCCTTTACATTTATTTCAAAACACGAATAATAATTAGAGATTACAATTACAAGTAAAAATAAAATTACAGATACAACTATAAACTCTACAATACACGTATTTTCAATAAATGCCACTCCTGTCGGACCATAGGGCGGAAACAAACTCCTTCCATCTATCTCGATCTTGCGCTATTTGCCTGACTTCAGCCCAAGTCTGCTGCCGGGACTCTGCTAAGACCGTTCTGCCCCAGGTGTTGCGTGGTTTTCCGCGTCTTCGTTTTCCCTGAGGATTCCATTGAAATGCCTGCTTGCCAATATCATCGTCCGGCTTCCGCAGGGTGTGGCCTATCCACCGCCATTTTCTACATAGGATTTCTGTTGCTATTGATTTGCTGGCAGTAAGTTTTAGAAGATCCTGGTTTGAAATTGTATTAGGCCAAAATATCCTGCATATTCTCCTTAGACACCTATTAACAAAAGTCTGTAGTTTTCTGGATATGTTATCTGTGACTTTCCAGGTTTCGCAAGCGTATAGTAGAAACATTTTTAGTTTGGTTTTTTATACCCTACACCTATAGAATAGGTAAAGGGGTATATTAACTTTGGTATGGTGTTTGTAACCACCTAAAGGAAGCGAGCTAGATATGGAAAAGTATATATATTTGTGATCAGCGTGACCGCCTTAGTCGATATAGCCATGTCCGTCCGTCCGTCCGTCCGTCCGTAGGCACGATAACTCAAAAAATAATGGAGCTATCTTGATGAAATTTTAACTGTAGGCTACTAGGACTGAAAGTACGGCGGGGATTGCATATGGGCGAAATCGGCCCATGGGTTCGGATTCTGGACCTTTTAATCAGTTTCAGGGCTAACGAACAAATATAAAAAATCACGATAACTCAACAACTAATGACGCTTTCTTCATCAAATTTGTGCTGCAGGTAACTAGTAATGAAACTACTTCGGGAATTGCGTAAGGTCGGGATTGGACCATGGGTTCGGAACCTAGAACTTTTTGATCGAATTTAGGCCAAACGAGCATAATTCCGAACCCAATGAAGATAGAACCTCCAAATTTGGTATCAGGGTGTCCCTTCGCATTTCCTAAGTGTCTTGTGAATTTGGGCCCCATTGGAGTAGTGGGTCGGGGACCAGCCACACATTTCCGAAGACCTTAAAGCATATCTTTAAAATTAATAAAGATAACAACTTAAAAAAATGTAGAAGCTTCCAATTTGCCACAAGGGTGTTCTTTACTATCTCTTGCGTGTTCCCCTAATTTGGGATCAGTTGGAGTGGTGGTTCTGTAACCCTCTCAGACCTCCCAAGTTTTAAAGGCTTTTAATCGAAATTACTAAACATAGTTACTTAAAATTAAGATAGGCAGTTCAAATTGTGTACAAGGGTTAACTAGTACCATAGTACAGCGCGGACTATATAAGGGCGAAATCAGCCCAACGGTTCGGATTCCGGACCTTTTAGTCGGTGTCAGGGCTAACGAGCATATATAAAAAATTACTATAGCTCAACAACTAATGAGGCTATCTTCATGAAATTTGTGCTGTAGGGTATTGGTAATGAAACTACTGCGGTGATTACGTAACGTGAGGATTGGACAATGGGTTCGGAACTTAGAACTTTTTGATCGAATTTAGGCCAAACGAGCATAATTCCTAAACCAATAAAAATAGAACCTCCAAATTTGGTATCAGGGTGTCCTTTCCTATTTCGTAAGTGTCGTTGAAATTTGGGCCCCATTAGAGTAGTGGGTCGGGGACCAGCCACTCAGTTCCGAGGACCTTAAAGCATATTTTCGAAATTAATAAAGATAGTAACTTGAAACAAATGTAGAAGCTTCAATTTTGGTTCAGAACCTCTCTTAGACCCCCCCAATGTGTAAAAGCTTTTCATCGAAATTATTAAAACAATTAACTTAAAATTAAGCTAGAACGTTCCAATTGTGTACAAGGGTTGACTAGTATTGAAAGTATGACGGGACTGCATATGGGCGAAATCGTACCATGGTTTCGGGTTCTGGAACCCTTGAAAAGTTCAAGGACTAGCAAACATATATCTTAAAAACACCATAACTCAAAAAATAATGCCGGTATTTTGATGAAATTTAACACTAAGTTACTAGTAATGAAAGTGCCATGGGAATTGGTTCTGGTCGAGTTTAATTTCGAAGCCAAAAAATATATTTCCTATTTCCTATGTCTCCCCCTATTTCCTATGCGTTGTTTCCTATTTGCTATGCGTTTATAAGCTTTTCTATTAGGCATATAAACTAACCATTTAAAATAATTGCAATTTTTAAAAATTTGGATTATTAAATATATTATGCTTTGATTATCTCTTTATCACAAAATTTAATAATTAGAATTTTTTCATTTTGTAATTGAATTGGAATAAATATATTTTCATTTATTTCAAGTTTGTTTGTTTTTTAATATTTTTAAATAGATAAATTAGTAAGAATTTGTAATATTTTTTAATAGATAGTGTAATTAGAAAATTTTTTTAGTATTATAAAGTTAATTTGGTTGGCTATGTCTTACGATCAAATTAATAGCAGCTTTAATGGTGCTAAAATGACTTATGAATATGTCCTTAAATTTGAACCAAATAGGTGTAGGGTATTTCTAAGTCGGTTGCACCGACTGACTGTTGCTTTACTTGTTTCTACTAACGTTTCTACAGCGCCAAACGTTACTGAGTTTATGATAAGCATGCCTGGCCTTATTTATCCGGGACGATATGTCCTCCTCCGCCTATTAGTTCTGTTAACTTATCCGGGATTCCCAGAACTCTTAGCGCTTCCCAAATGGCATTTCTTGAAACGGTGTCGAATGCTTATACTTGATCAATAACAAAGATGTCGAATGATTATACTTGATCAATTACAAAGATTTTTAAAGTACATCTGTATTTTCTTCTACTGAATTATTTCATTACTGTCAATTAAAAATTATTTGCTAATTACCTTTGAAATTTGTTTAGTTATTTTTTTAAAGTTAATTTATTTTTTTTTCTTGGAATTTGAAATTTTACCCGAAAATAGCATCTAAAAAAAAAACAAAATTTAATTGAAAGTTCAATTTAAAACTTTCCAAATGTAAAAAAACAAAATTCAATTGAAAATATGTACGTATACCTAGCCTTTATCAAGTCAAATTCATTGCACTAAAAAGGTCCTTCTATAATTATAATACGAGTTAAGTGGGCTACTAAGCAAAATAAACTTTTATAAAACAAAATCAAGGACTTAATTGAAAATTTTTTTTTTTAAATTATAAAAGGACAAAATAACCGTACACATTTCTAATTTAATTAACAACAGTTAAGTAAACAAATATGGAGGCAGCTTTCATTAACAGAATCTCCAAAAGTTAACGTAAATCTCAATGTAATATTTTAACTAGAAAAGACAAAACTTTATAATTTAATTATTAATTTTTAGCAAATTTTGAAAAAATTTGTGCCTTTATAGTTTTACTCTTCTGTCTGTCCGTTTGCCTGAGTGTTTACTAAACTTCAACACCAACAAGAGCAATGAAATTTTAATTAAGAATATGGTCGAAAAAACCCTATAATTAAGAAACGACGTTATGATATTTCATTTTCAATTCTAGTACTTATATATATTTAGGGTTGCCATACGTATTTTAATTTATCAATTTTTTACCTATTTGTATTTTAATTTAATTCAAAACGTATGAGTCTTTAAAAAATTGAAATAATGCCGGCACAAATTTTTTGAAGTAACAATTTTTGTTTAGTTATATTAGGGCCTTCCTTTAAATTGAACTTGTTCAATAAAAAAAGTCGCTCGTGATTTTTTAAATCGATAAAGTTTATAAATGAATGAATTTTTGATCAATATAATTCTAAGAAAAGCTGCCAAATTAAATGCAAGCGACAATTTAAGATCACAATAACCAAGAATATTGAGAAGGGGTAGGTCTCTGAAGAACATTACAAGTGTTCTCAGAAATGATTTTGAACCTCCCTTTATTTAAGGACTATTGGTATTTAAATATCAAACGTGACAAAGCTCTGAATGAAAAAGTGCTGCCTTAAATTGGAAACACATTAGCCAAAACCTTAATTTGGAACATTATTTCATTAATGAAATGTGCTTTTTTAAAACTCTTGTTTTTTAATATCATTGGTTTTATTCCTTATTGGAGAAAAAAATTAAATTTTCACAAAAATGATTTTTGACAGAAATGTTGGCTTTCAATATGGACGTTTTTTATAAAAATAAACTTAGGTATTAAAAAATAAAAAGTTTTTTAAAAAAAGTATAAATACAAAAAGAAGTAAATAAATAAAATTTAAGATATAATTAAAAAAAAAATGAAGACATCATTCTTTCAAAATCAAAATTTATATGGGATATAAACGTCGGTATACTTAAGAACCCCTTTATTATTACAATTGAGTAAATAAAATAGTTTTTGAGTATTTTGGGGCACAACTATAAATAACCGGAATAAAGGCAAATAACTTTTCTAGTACTTTCAACTTTTATTTTCTGAGAAAATATTTTTTTTTTAATGAAAAGTTAAATGTTCTTTTTATTAGATTTGTAACACGGTTCACAGCAAGTTTTTTTCAAAATAATAAAAAATTAATTAAAAATTAATGAAAATTAATTTATTTTTATTTTTAAAAAATTCTCTAATGTTTTAGACAAGAAATGAAATTTGAACAATAATAATTTCTAACATTTTTATTTAGTTTAATTCACTGTGAAGATAAAAATTTAAAAATTAAAAAAATTTAAATATTGTGAGGAGCTAGATTTCAGATTAACAAGTTTTTAAGTATAATAGAATTTTCAGCTCTTTCTCAAAAACATAAAAAATGATCAAAAATTCAAAGCTATGATATGTTCTAAAAAATTCAATTAGTTTCAATAATACACTTAACTAATGAAAGTGGGTTTTACGACTTTTCCAAATATGAAAATTAAAATAATTGATGCATGCTTGAGAAAATTGCTGGACTAAGGTTAATAAAAAGAAGAACTGTATCTAATTGCATTTTCTAAAACACTTTTAAGTGCAATAGATTAGTACTATCTTATGTAAATTGTGTGCGGAATTCATTTGATCAGTTAAAATAAGAATAATATTTACGCCTGTTCCGACATGTACATATATAGTAAAGCTTTTTAGACCATAACATCAAACAGGTAGAACGTGAAGGTGCAGGAAAAAAAAAACATTAAAAGAACTGTTTCTCTTACCAGAATTTTACTTCTTTCGAAAGCCATCCATTGAAACTGTGGGGTGTTTCTTTAGGTAGTGTGCTGCTTTAACACATCAAAACCACACCCTTTTTGAACCAAATTTTAGGAAGGAACCTGTGATTTTTTTGGGATTGTGAGGAGGTTATTTGGGAATTTTGGATTATGGGGGATGGACAAAATTTGGAGGGATATTGAAGAGAAATATATTAATATTCTTCTTAAATTTAATTAAGTCGTACACATACAAATTACCAACTTTAGGAAATATTTTGTATATATTATATATTTTACTATATATTTGGTTACCATTGGGATTTCTAAAGAAAAATTATTTTATAAATAAATTAGTAATATAATTTTTTAAAAATCCAGAATTAGATTAAAATAGTGTTCAAAGTTATTAACGCAGCAATATCCAAAATGAATAAAGTTTTAGAATTTGAAATTAAAGATAATAAATATTCTTTGAATATAAAATATTTGTGTAATATTTCATTCAACATGAAAGACAAATTTTTTTTTACCTTCTTAATTTAAATTAAAAATATCAAGCTTACATATTGAATTTCTTAAAATGCAATCGAATTTTCTGATAAAGATTATTGAAATTACAAGAAATCGTCCGCTTTTCTTTTACATAAGTACATTTAAAATCATTCCTTTGTATTTATTCATATCACAAACATTTATGTCAAAATAAGGAAGAAACCCTGAAAATGTCTTTTCAAATTGCTCAGATTTTTTGTTTTTAAATTTTAAAATTTTTCATTTATTTTTTTTCTTTGTTTCCTTAAAGATTATTGAATTCCACGAAACTATTTACTTAATACAATTTTTATTATCATAATTTTTTTAGTTTAAATAACAAAATTCCTTTAAATTTTCTTTTAGCAGATCTTTATATTTTAGTAAAAACAAAAAATGAAATCAAAAATTTCAGATATAAAATTGGAATACTATAAACTAGAATTAGAAAACAAACAGATCTATTAAATTAGTTAAAAAACCCAAACCAAAACAGATATAAATCAATATAACGGTAGAATATTTTTATTTAAAAAATTTCTTAAAAATTTAACAACTAAAGTAATTTACATAATTACGCATGTTAATTGATTGAATGCCTAAGGTATTCAAAGTAATCGAATGAAAAAAAGTAACGACTTGAGTCAATACTTCGCTTATAATATTTTGACAACTGTTTTCAAATTTGAATACTCGTAGTTTGTCAAATGTCAATGACAAGGTTTGTTAATTGTTATTTAAAAATTTTAAAAATGTTTGAAACAAAATTAATCGAAAAAATGTAAAAAATGTAAAAAATTTAAATGTAATTGGGGAGACAAAATAAGTAAATTATCTGACCAATGGCGTAGTGGTAAAGACGCCGTCTTTCATGTGGAAGGTCTCGGATTCAAACCCCGGTCAGATCATATCCAATAAAAAAAATATCGTAAAATAGTTTAATTATATCGTAATATAAAATAAGATTTAATAAAAATATAAAAATAATTCTTGTGTAAAATTATAGATGGCGCACAAAGTTAACATTTGTGCATTCATATTTCATAACCTTATACAATAGCTACGTACAGCCGAGTAATCAATGGCTTAGTGAATATTATGATTGAAGAAACTGAAGCCTAGCTTAAAATAAAAACTTGGTGAATGCCCTATACTCCTTAAAGGAGTGGAAAAGGAATAAAAAAAAAAAAAAATGTTGAAATAAAATATTAGTGAATAAAGCTAATATTTTTCAATGAAAATTCTGTAAATCAAAAATGTTTATCAATTTTTCCTAATGTTTCTTGATCTTTTTAGAAATTTCAAATTAACTTTTCACAGTAATCAACTAAACTTTCAAGGAAACGCAATAAAGGAATTAAAATATAAATTAAACAATCACAAAAATTCATTGGAATTCTTTCTTCGATAATAAAATACACATCCATTTTCTTTTGTATCTTGAAATAGCAGATGAACAATTACCAGATTATCAGATTGTTGAATTTGATACCCAGTGTCTAAAGACTGATTAAAGATTTTGAATTCAATATTTCAAAAAATTTTAAAAAAATATTTTAAATTTCATTCATTCACTTCCATATTGTGAATGAAAATATCATATTTAAGTTGACCCAAATAAATCGAAATATATTTTTCGAAAAATTATTTTCATTTTAGTTCACTATAGCTTTTGTTTTATCCCACAGAATAGAATGACATTTTTAAAGTAAATTTGAAGAGTAAAAAAGATGTTCTAAAATTTTTATAAGAAAATATTTGTTGTTGTTTTTGATTTTGGTTTAAAATTTCAAATTTATTTTATATAATAATAAAATATCTATATAATAATATATACTTATATATATACATATTATATAATAGTATTTGATGGTCTTATATCTTAAGATATTCCTTTCATTTAATCATCTGAAGTAAAAATCAACCATCAAATTATTTGCTAAATTAACCATCCATAAGAATCCCAGATATTTTTCAAGATATACAAAAGAATTTAACTTTTGGGTGTTAAATTTTATTCTCCAGTGATATTTTAATTTACTTTGGGGTTTGTATAGATGTTCTCTGTTAAATTTGATATAAATGAACATAGACATAATAATATGTTCGGATGTCTTGATTATATACTACAATATAAATATATATAATTATATATTTATTAATGGTATATGTATAAACATATATGTATTATAAAGAATCTCATAAAATAGGACTATAATAAAGTAATAAAAATTTCGGTTTTTCTTTAGCGTTTCTTATAAAAAAAAAAAAAAAACAAAAAGCGTAAGTTATCGTCCCTATAGTCTGTAGGTATTGTTAAAAGTGATTACAAGAAAATAATCTTATAAGTAGCTGTTCCTAAGGCCAATTTGTTAAAGTTTTAAACACCCTCACAACAATATATTATTGTATATGCGAGAATATGAATTTTAATGTACTAAAAGATTAACCAATAGACAATGAATGAATTATGGTTGAGTGTAAAGTCATTTTAGATGACTTCATAAAATTTTTTTTTTTAACTAAAGATATGCTAATTTTATTTTTATTTTTTTTTTTCACTTGTTTCGATGTGAGTTTTATGAGTTTTTAATTCGGTGATAAATATTTTCACCATCATTTGTTTTGGGTATTTTTTTTATTTTTAAAATTGGGGTTGGAAATAACATGAAAATAAAATATGAAAAAGATGGGAAAACGGATTTTGGTCAGTTTACTTTTATATTAATTGTCTATAAGAAGTGTAAATTCCTGGGTGATTATAAAAAAAAGAATAAAAAGGGGAAGCAGAGAAAAAAAAAATATTAATGCGATTATAATTTTTATTATTTTGTAAAACTTTTATTTGGTAGGTACTTGAAAAAACAAAAATTTCATTTTTTTTCGTGCTCTTGGTTATAACAAAATATTAAAAAAAAATGGGAAAAAAAAAACCATTTAAGTTGATTTTAATGGGTCACTGCCAAAAGAAGTCAATTAAAAAATCATTTAATAATTTTTTAATTACACACCTGTAGTATTTTTTAGCCCTTGTTTTAAAAATCCTTAAAATTTTTTTTTCTCTTCAGTCAGTCTTATCTGATTTGAATTTTTAGTATAAATTGATGGAGTTTAAGAAAGATTATCAACAGTTCACTTATTTATTTATATTAACAGCCACTTAACTCATATACCATGTCATAAGGGAGAGGCAGATTATATTATTTATTAAATTTATAAGTAATATTATTTATTTTGTTTATATAGAGTGGCGCAAAACGACCGATATAGTTTGAATGTTTAATAACTTTATTTTTATTTCAGAATTTTGTGAAGAAAACTTGGGGAATTGGAAATGGCACAGTACACAACAGAACAGCGATAAAAAATTACGAAAAGTTATGAAAAATATAAAAAATCTAAGACGTTTCTACATGTTATTCAGGGTGGCGCAAAACGACGCCATCATCACCACTTGCGGGGTATAATTTTTCTACTAAGGCTAATTAATAATAATTAACCATTAAATAAAAAAGTTATTAAACATTCAAACCATATCAGTCGTTTTGCGCCACCCTGTATAATACATTTTATATTTTAATATACACAGCGTGCTTCCTAATTAAGTACATATCTGTACACCACTTTATAGATACTTATGGGTAGATGATTTTTGTGTATTGGAACTAAGTTAGGCCTATTCTAGCTTCCAAGATATACGGGCTTAAATGAATTTTTTAAAATGTTTTTTAAGACTTCATAATTTTACTCTTAATTAAAATTAAATTTCGTACAATGTATTCGAAAGCCTCTTTTAAAAAAGTACCTATTCAATTATCTATTATCAAATAATTATTGAATTAAATTTAATATTATAAATAAGTTTTAAAATATAAAATTTATTAAATTAAAACTAAAAAACAATATAGAAATTTTTGTAGCCCCATATCTTGGAAACTAGACAAGGTCTAGTTAAGCTGTATACACAAAATTTATCTGTATATTCAAGGCTGTAAATTATATATTCAAGGCTGTAAAGTAGTTCTTGTATTAAAAACTATTGAACTCTAAATTATATATAATTTAATCGCTAAATTGCAATCAGGCTTTAGAAGAGGACACAGTTGTGAATCTCTACTTAATCTGGTTATAACTAATTGGAAGGATGCAGTAGACGATAAAAGGACAATTGTTGCAGTATTTCTCGACCTACGCAGAGCCTTTGAAACAATAGATAGATTAATTTTATTAAAAAAACTTCAAAGGTATGGTGTTACTGGTACTGAAATAAAATGGTTTGAATCGTATTTACAAAATAGAAAGCAACGTACAAAAGTAAAAGAATGCATTTCAGAAGCAATAGACACAAAGCTTGGAGTACCTCAAGGATCAGTTCTTGGAGTATTTTTGTTCTTAATATACATCAACGATATTCAGAAATGCATTAAATTTAATGAAATTGCACTTTTCGCGGATGATGCTCTTTTATATATAATAGGTGATAATGTAAATGATTGCGTTAATAAAATAAACTTAGATTTACAAAATTTAAATGAATGGTTCCAAATGAACAAACTAAAAATAAATATTGATAAAACTAAATGTTTGATAATTAATAGTAAATTAAATAATAACCTTGTTGTTTTTAATAATGAAAATATAGAAATAGTTAATGAAATAAAATATTTAGGGGTGATTGTTGATAATAATTTAAATTTCAAATCGCATATTGATTACATTTGTAAAAAAATTGCTAAAAAAATTTACTTTTTTTCAAAAATTAGAAAGAATATCACATTAGCTTGTGCAATTAATTTATATAATGTTATTATAAAACCCCACTTTGAGTATTGCTCTTCAATAATTTTTATGTCAAACCAAAGTATGATGAGTAGGTTACAAAAACTGCAAAATAAATCAATGAGGATTATATTAAAAGTTAATAGATATACAGCTAGATTATATATGTTAAATACATTAAAGTGGTTAAGCGTAAGGCAAAAAGTAATAATGAATGTTTTAATTCAAGTATTTAAAATTAAATATGGTTTATTACCTAATTATCTATCAGAAAAATTATTGTATGTAAATGAAGTTCATAATTATTATTTAAGAAATAGATTAGATTTTAGATTAGATGTAGTAAGAAATGAAAGAAATAAAAAAATATTGTTTTACAATGGATTAAAAATGTATAATGCCTTACCAAATGAAATAAAAATAGAATCAAAATTAGAAGTTTATAAAAAATTAATTATTAAGTATATTAAAGAAAATATTTCTTATATTTAAAAAAGATTATAAAAACAAAATGTGATAATTGTTAAACTAGTTTTAAACTAAATAAATGAATAAATAAATAAATAAATAAATAAAATAAATATTACTGAGAGCTCGTATACTTGAAAATGTTAATTTCTAGTTGCACCACAGATTTTTTTTTAGCTTAAGCTATTTTTCTTCTTTTTTTAGTGCCAAAGTTTTCCAAGCTTTGTAGCTTTGTTTTAAATTTTTTGTGAGCTAAGCAACTTTGGTTCTGAGCCCCTCTTATAAAAAAAAAGAGTTTTAACCATTTGAATGAAATTTATAGCATTCTACGTGTAAATTTCCTATGTAATTTTCGTATACAATGTTATTAAAAAAATTTGAATATTTCAAATTCTGTGCATTACCTACCCCATCGTTCCCTCCCCCCTCTGTCTTTTGTGCATATAAGCTTCTTAGTTCAGAAATTACCCAGTAAGACATTTAAAAATCGTTTAATACTGATTATACCAAAGGCTGAACGTAAATAACATAATAATCATTTAACTATACTTAGAAACACCCCAAATTATTTTGATAAAAAAGTCCTAAAAGTGATGTGAGCCGCAATGATTTCCCATTAAGAAATTTCAATTTTTTAAATCTGTAAATGAACATTGTATTTAATTAACAGCACTTTAGGTTTGGTCAACATTAAAAAGTAGAAAAACAGTTTCTCACTTTATCATTATCTAAAGCTACAAATTAAATATTCTTCACCACATTATAAAATTTTAAAATCACATTTATTTTCTGTACCTTTAAAACATTTCTCTGTAATGGAACCAAGCTGAAAATTAAATAAACTTTATTTTGTATTTTTTTGGGGTCGACAAAAATAGTTCTCTATAACCACATTTTTATTTCAATTTTGCAAAAATTTATAAATAATTTTTGTTGAAGCAAATCGCATGGTTTGCTTATTATTCTTTAAAATATTTTTATTTTCATATTTTTTAAAATAAATCCAGCATAAACATGAACCCAATAAAAACTG
Source organism: Dolichopus griseipennis (assembly GCA_963082915.1). Lineage (NCBI taxonomy): Eukaryota > Metazoa > Arthropoda > Insecta > Diptera > Dolichopodidae > Dolichopus > Dolichopus griseipennis. Next base: position 74,496 of record CAUJBZ010000348.1, on the reverse strand, counting down.
AAGTAATGAAAAAAACAAGGGGTTTTAAATAAGTACATTTTTAAAATTAATCGAAATTCCATAATAAGTTTTAGGACAACACTTTCTTTAATTTTTCAGCAAGCCCTTTAAAATTCAGAAGAACTCTTAAAACACGTTAAGAATAATGTTAGTGTACGTGTATAGTACTTCAAAAAAATTTGGACAGGCGTTAGAGTTATAAGTGTTTAAAAACATCGAATTTTTTTAGCGAATGGACTCCTTTTCCACTGTTTAACTAAGGGCTACAGAAAAAAAGATTTTCAAGAGACTTATTTGCAAAAGCTCTCCTCTCTCTCCATTTAAATTCTCTTAATTAAACCATTCATTGCCCAAAATAAGTTTGATTTAGCGGTAAATTAAAGAACCGTAGGGTAACACTCTAACAATTAAATATCAAAACATGGCATGCAGATCCAGAACAGTTGTTGTTAACCATCATTTGAAAGCAAAAAATAAGTGAAAGAATGTCTTCAAATCTAGGGTCAAGTGAGTGCTGTGCACATTAAGAGCGTAAATAACAATCAGGCAACTGGGGATATTATAAAATAATTGATGAAATCCTCAGAAAGCTTATGCCTTTTAAAACTTCTGTAATACCAACTTAAATAAAACGGTTTTGCGAACTTTGTACTGTTATAGTTGTATCTCTGTAACGGAAGGGGTTTGTTGAAAATTGTTCTACAAAATCCACTCTTTGCGAAATCTATACTAATATTTAGTTTAAACTTCTTTACTTCATTTAAAATCACATTGAACTTTGCAAAAACTAAGACAGATGAATAGATTGACAAAGTAAAACTATTATAGATAAATTTTATCAAAATGTTTTTGTAAAACTGCTAAAACCAAAATATTTTTTTAAAACAATTATACAGTAATGAAATCTATTCTATCATAATATACATTACACTTTCGCAGTTTTTCAATTTTTAATGAATTTACAGCATTTTACGAGTACTTCTTTCAATGCATTTAAATAAACTATGAATGAAACTTATCTATATACAAACTATATGTATATGAATATATGCTAAAACAAGTTACAAATAAAATAGTTTATTTTCCAAAAATATATGTATAGTTGTATGTATTATATAATAAACAAATTAGAATTTTTTTTTTAATATATAGTAACAAGGTTAGTACATTGCATGATTAACAATATTCCAATTTACATATATATATATATATATATATTTATATATATATATAAGAGGGAAAACGAAATACAGAAACCGGGACAGACCATGACCAAAAAACAATACATAAACATACATATATTACGTATATATATATATATGTAATATTATATGTATTAGTTTAATAGAGCAGCATAGGGTGTAAAATATAAAAATAACAAAATGAGAATCAAAATGTCACTTCTAGTAATAGTGAGGTTTGAACTTACAATCAACCCAATAACAAAATAGAAACAAATAGGTTACACTGGCCCGATGCGGTTCAAAAACATGAATACCGTGATGAAATCACAATGTAAATTTAATTTTTTATTTCAATTTTAAAATTTTATAATTTAATTTTTTGTATGTAATTTGTTTATAAATATTGTAAGAGAATAAGGAGTAAATGATTACTTATTCAATTGGAAATGTATTCATTTTTTGATTTTACTTTTATGAAAACGATTTTATGAAGAGAAAGGTATAAATTAATTAAATTATATGTACAAGATTTGTTGGAAACCGCCGTAGGTTTAACAGGATATCTGATGCCTCTAAAAGATTGTTAGGATAGGGTGCATCAATAATGACTTGAATCATAAATACCTCTGTTTCTTTCACAGGCTTATCACAACTGGATCTCCAAATTACTTGTACAGTAATATGAGTTTTGGCAGATTATCAAGAACTTTAAAAGTTACCACTCCTTATCATGGAGGTTGCCTAAGGAATTTATCTTATTTGGTCAAAATTACTGCCTTATAGAACTCCCTTCCGACTGATATTAAGCGTGCTAGAAGACACGGAGCTTTTAATAAACTATCACTCAATTACTTCAAAGATAGGTAAATTGAGCGTATTTGTTTAATAATTATCTTTCATATTTAATCACTTACTAATTTAGTATATACAGGGTGGCACAAAACGACCGATATGATTTGAATGTTTAATAACTTTTTAAATTTATTTATATTTTATATTTTTATTTGGGGAATGGGAAATGGAACAGTACACAACAGAACAGTGATCAAAAATTACGAAAAGTTATGAAAAATATAAAAAATCTAAGACGTTTCTACATGTTATTCTGGGTGGCGCAAAACGACCGATATGGTTTGAATGTTTCCTTATTTTTTTAATAACACTTAGTTAATAATCAGAATATTGTTACTTTATTTTATTTGACATTTGCTAGTATACTAAATGTATTACCAGCACTGAGAATTAAATTAAATTAAATAAATATAAGTTTATTGTAAATTTTTAATTAAATATGGAATTAAATGGAATTAAAATATCAAAATGAATATGTGGTGAGCAATAAATAAACTTAAGTAATATTAAAGCTTTTATAATTTCAAGAACTAACATACTATTTATTTTACGATTTCATTATTAGACAAAGCGTTCGTAATTAATTTTAATTAGTCTAATTTTAACAATATACTAGTGCACATTTTAAGAATTATTAAGAATCATTCCTTTTATGTTATATTATTAGTAAATCTCGAATTAATTAGAAATATTACATTAAAAGCGGTTAATATCTTTGCATAAAAGTAGTGTCTTTTACTTCCGTGTTCTGAATCGTATAAACTAATTCTAGTATTTAATTAATTGAAGTTTAACTATTTCTTTTACTGTGATTTGCTTAAATGATGTTGCAACCAACATTTTGTGAAGATATTCTACTGTGACAAATAAAAGTATTGTTAAAAAGTTAGAAATCATTAAGTTAGATTGGCTTCATCGAAATGTTGAAAAATAACACTACCCCAAAACATCAAAAAACTCAACAACAACTTATCCTGAACAATATTTTAGCACCTTATATAAAAGCACTTTGTAAGCTTTGAAATATTATTTGTGTGCCCTACTGACAAAAAATTATATAAATATCCGAACTTATCGTACTAGAATTAATCTGAAGAACTTTTCGAAAAATTTAAAATTTTTTCATATAATTTAGTAGGCATGAAGTTTCGTGTAATCTGGAAGTATTTGACAGTATATGAAATTTACAAACTTAAAATTAGCAAATATTAAAGATAGTTTTGGAATAATGAAAATCAGAAATAGTAGAATAAAACTAGTTTGGAATCTTTTTTTTTTGGAATTTGGATTTTAGTTTCATAAATTTTCAAGATCAAATAACTCGGGAGAGTCACATTATCTCGATTTAGTAAGTCTTAATTTTAAAATCGCGTTTTTAGAAAATCTCTCTTTTTTTAAAAATCTGATTTTTAAAGATTTTGAAGTTGGATACGAATTAAGAATACGATTTTTAAAATAAAAATTACTAAATCGAGTTTATGTGATGCTCCCGAAATAAAGTTTTATTTTGTCTATTAGGTTTAAGGGAAAAAATTTTTAAAGAGGAGATTTTCTAAACGAAATTTTCTAAAACGAGATTTTGTGAAAACGCGATTTACTAAATCGAGACTTTGATCCCAACACCGTAAATTCGTATAATTTTATTCCGAAAATTATCCTAATGTTTCAAAGTTTTTTTGTTCTTTTTTTTTATTTTACAAATTTTCCGAAAACTTTTTATGTTATTGCTCACTTTGAAACAATTTAAAACTCATTTAGTGTACTGAAAAAAAAATGAATTAAAGTTTTTCGTAACAATTTTCGTTTAATCCAGAATTTTTTTAAATATATTAAAAGTAATTAATAAGTTTCGCCCTTCAAAAACCAAAAAACAAAAAGGCTATGAGACATTTTCTCTTCAAGTCTGTGTATATAAGTTGATTATGAATCCCATTATAAAAATGTACAACCACTTTACATGACTCAAATACTTCGCCAATGTTTTTTTTTGTGATGTTTGATAGAAAAGTAGGATTGAAACAAAATGTGGTTATCTTTCTTATTTTTGACTTTATATACATACAAAATGGTACAAAAACCCAAAAATCGTATTGTTGTATATTTTTCCAAAAATAGCTGAAAGATATTTTGGAGAACAAAAAAAAAAAAAATTAAAAATTTAGCTAGAAACAAAAAATATGTAACTGCAACAACGTTTATATACAAAAAAACATAAAAAAAACCAAAAACAAAAACCACATTTACGACGATGACGACGATGTCCTTTGTATTTTTATTTTGGGATTTGTTTTGGTTTTTTCCACGTCCATATATAAAAGATCACTAGTACTAGTCTTTATTTTTAGTTTGTGTTTTTGTAGTACATTATGCAGTTACAGTTTGCATTGTGCCAGAATCCTGTTATGTATATATATATATAAGGATATTTATGTTGTGTATATGCTAGAGATGTTTTTATATAAGGCCATCAGCACTTTTGGTATGCTCAGTAGGTATTCTTGAATTTATTGTGTACAAATTTTTTGGATCAATGTTTATTAAAAAGTAAATTTTAAATATTTATTTGATATGTCTCTTTTGATTTTAGTTAATTTTTCGTCTGTCTGTCTTTACATGCTATGGTATCGTCGTTTTAATTTGTACTCTTAGTTTTTAAAATTTGTCTGTGGAAATAAATATATAAGACAGACAGATATTATTATTAAGTTCATTCTGTTGTTATTAGACCGCTGTTGCACCAACACTTTTCACTAATGTATAATCAATATTTTGATAAGTGAGTGTTTTTTACTAATCAAACTTCACTGGTTGTCGAATATGGTTTTGTGCAACATAAATTTAAAATACAAAAAAATTATAATTTGATTATTTGATTTTTTAGCTCTAGTCTTTTGTATTTCTGACCAGGTTTTTCCCAAAGGGTCACATTCTCTCTGGACACTGTTCTCCTCCAGGTTGTTCTTGGTCTTCCCAGATTTCTCCTACCCTGTGGGTTCCAATCTAGGGCTTAGTGTGCCACTGATGTTATTGGCCGTCTTAGAAAGTGACCAATCCACTTCCATTTCTTTTTTCTGAATAGGACCCATGTCGGTTCTTGATTTGTCATCACCAAAAGCTCTTCATTTTATTCGCCTTGGCCAGAATATGCAACATTTTTTTCGTAGACATTTTTTAACAAAGACTTGTATTTTCTGTATATTGTTTCTTGATACAAGCCATGTTTCGCTTCCATATAGCAGTATTGATTTGACACATGCTTTGAAAATTCTTATCTTTGTCCCGCGTGCTTTGTGTGTAGACTTCCATACTGCCTATAGCCTTCCGAAGGCACTTCTAGTTTGTGCTATTTTATGTTCTATTTCGCTGTTTGCACCACTATCTTTATAACTGCCAAGTATTCAAAATCTGCTAACCCTTCTATTTAGGTATTGTGTATGAGTAGTGGTACTTGGCTTGTTTTATTGTATGATTATTTGATTAGTGATAAGTGATAATGATTAGTGTTTCATCTCCATCTCCATAATAAGTCTACAACGATTAGTTTTTTTCTAATATTATGAATTGAGTTTACTTACTGTGTTAAAGATTTTGAAGCTTTGGTTTTAATTGATCAGTTGTTGTTATGAGAGATCTATTACAACTATTAATAGTCTTTATAATAAATTATAAGAGCTTTAGACATATTAGATTGTTTTTTCGAAGCTAATGGTAGGATATTGATTAGTATAGTTCTTAGAAATTTTTGTAACATGTTAATAATTTTTTACAAAAGATTTAAACATACTTGACTTCCCTTGGAATGCTTCGTAGTTCCTATATTGAATCTTTTTAACAAAATATTTTTCATCTTTTTGTTCCGAAGGCATATAACTGTTTTAGTTTGGGAAATTTCAATTTAAAACTTATCAGAATTTTAGTAGTAATATACCATATACAGGACTCAGTGTTTTCAGGATACAACTAATAATATCCTAGCTATTAGATGCCCTAATTATTCATTCACCTCCCTCTTTCTTATTATTAATTTATCAATACACAAATTCTTTTTATCATCCACAGTCCTATATCGGTTTACATCCACGAAACAACTTATAAATTTATAATTTGATGAATTGAATTCACTAGTACTTTAATAGTTAAAAAAAGCTATTCTAGTTACGATAAAATATTTATAAACATGAAGTAATTCGCGGTTTCGTTGTTTTTTTTTTTAATTTTTCATTGAAATAGAAGAAACAAGTTTTTTTATACGATTTGTAAAGTGACTACTGCATGTGCTAGTGTTCTAAATTTTATTTTGGATACCACTGTATTACAGTGACACTTTTCTTCCCTATTTTATATTTTGTTATTTCTCTTTTTTTACCATTCTGATTTTTCATATATTTATAAATTTTTTATTTTTATTTTATTTTTGTTTTTTATAAAATTTAATTATAAATTTATTTACCAAAACGACTTATAACTCAACAACAGAAATAAATATAATAAAACTGAAACAAAATATATAAATACCTATATACAATTTAAATAGTACATATTTTTAAATAACCCAAGTAGAAATTTGTGTCTATTATAGTTACAAAATTAGAAGTTGAAACACAAAGTAGTTAAATTTCCTGATTTTTAAGTAAATAAAGTTTTTGTGACATTGAACTAGCACTATGACTCTTATTTTACTACATAGTTACTTACAAATACAATTTGACTTTATGGTGTCAATTCCGTAACTTTTGTGACTTAATTGTTACCAAAAGGTAACCTTTTTAGTTACGATAACTTAATTGATACTACTAAATGTAACCGTAACGCAACCGCCTAATTAAACACACAATATCGTCTTTGTGACTGATATATGTGATGTTAAGATTTTTTTAAACTTTAATGCGACCAAAAGGGAACCTTTTTAGTTATGATAACTGAGTGGATACTACTAAATGTAACCGTAATGCAACCGCCTAATTAAACACACAATATGGTCATTTGTGTAGATAAAGTAATTTTACTTACAATGTGTAAATACATACACATTATAAACTAATTATTGTTACAGTAAAGTTATAAAATACGAATTTATGTATTTGCAGTAACATTTTGTGTACTTAGTGATACATTTTTATAAACATTTGTGTAGATAAAGTCATTTTACTTACAATGTGTAAATACATACACATTATAAAATAATTATTGTTACAGTAAAGTTAAAAAATATGAATTATTGTATTTAGAGTAACATTTTTTTAAGAAATTTGTGCACATACAGTCATATTAAGGGCAGTGTGTGTATTCAGTTACATTTTTGGAAAACGGATACTTAATTTTGTGCCAGTGTGGAAACAGGGAGCCACAGTCGGTCACAACAAACAATAAAGTTAAAATAAAATTAGCGCCATTTTTTATGAAAAATTATTGTATCCATCTTGATGAACTAATTGAAATAAAATTTTAAAAGCATTTATGTTGCTAATATATTTCTAAATTTTAGCTTAAAACCCTATATTATTGTTTTTTATAATATAAGGTACTTATTAAACACGATTTAAAAATTTTAAAAAGAATTTTAATATTTTTATTCTTTTTAAAAAATCATTTTATATTGTTAAAAATAGCATATTTTTGAAGCGCATAATTTTTTTGCTTAGTAGAATATAACATTTCATAATAAAAATGGTGTTCGTTTTATTTTTTGAGCCTTTTGTATCGAGAAAAACAAAAATTAAGTTCCATATTTTTATAAATGATTTCATATAGGTAATATTTTATTTGTGTAATATAAATTCAAAAATATAGTTCGTATAACGTTCATAAAATATCTTTCTATATAAACGTTCAATAATTTATTTAGAAGTATATGTATACACATAATTCAGCAAGAAGAAATATAAATATTTTACATGTATTTGTTTAAATACGAACAATTTAATACACACCCAAACCAAAATGTGTAGTTAGCGTTACGAAAAAATAGACGTTTATGTAACTGATAAATAAACTTCCCAATTTTAGTCACTAAACAGTTACAATCTTAGTTATAAAAACTACAAATTACCTACTCAATCTAATATCCCCACTTGGTAACTGATACGTGCCAATTATAAGAAATATCGGAATCAAAGCCTTTAAGTACGCAAATACTAAACCAACACATGACTCAATTTTGGTAACATTTCAGTAACGCTGACCAAAATTTCTGCTTGGGAATATAATTGTAAATACCCCTAAATATATGCAATATTATAGTATATATAAGAATGTATCTGAGTAGATACCCCTAAATGTATGCAATATAAATGTATATGTATAAGAATATTTTGAAAAAAAAACTGCAGGATTTTGTACAAATTTATTGAGTTCTGTGATTTTAATACTTGTTTATGCTATTTTAATTACTACATTTGTTATAAAATGACTTCAATTTGTACCCTTTTATTGCATTAAAAAAAAAAAAATAAAAACAACAAAAAATGAAATAAAATAAAAATAATTATATATTCTAACCAAAAGTAAATTAAAACTAAAAATATATTGTGAATTGGGTTTTTTTTTTTTATTTTAAGAGAGAGATTACATTATAATTTGAATAGAAAATGCTTGTGTCCAATGTACCAAAAAAATAGATTTTAATAAACTCCAACTATGAGGTTTTTGAGGTGAACAGATTTATTAGTCAGAAAGTGATGCAAAAATTAAAGTTTGCTCTTTTTTTTTTTTATTTAGTTTTCTGTGATAATTTTTTCAGTGAAAAAAGAGGAACAGAAATAATGTGAGATGAAAAACTTTTCAATTTTTTTTCTCTTTTTGTTTTGTTGGTTTTTTTTTTTTGTAATTATCGAATTCGGAAAATAGTTTCGATGAAAACTTTTAGGTAGAGGAGTGAAATACTGAGTACCATTATATATATAGAAAATTATACATGTTAGATTTAATTGAATTAAAAAAATTTAGAGTATATTTTTTTTAAAAATAAAATATCAAAATTGATAATAGAAGGATAATTATAATTGCAATAATATTTTTGCACAATTAAAATTTAATGGTTTCTTTTAGTGGTATGGTATAGATTTGAATGTGCAATCTTGCAGATTATTTAATAAAATGTTACTGGTGCCAAATTTGACGATTCTTTTGGTCACTTAGGAGGCAGGTTAATTTTAAATAAATTGTAAGGATCTAGTAATATTGTAATTCTGTTATGAGTTTTTTTGACCTTTGAATACTGGTTTTGTTTAAATAAATGACTCCTGGCAATTAAAACTGATTTTAAAGAAGAAACTTAGATTTTAAAATAAATTGCATATTATAGGCAAATTTTTATTTATTTATTTATAACGGTCCCCTACAACGTCCAATATGATAAATGAGTGATTCAGCCCTTACATTATGATATATACTATTGTTAATAGAAATTATAAATTATATTTCTTTATTAGATATGACCCGACAATGGTTTGAACCCCAACCCATCAATTGAAAGGCCGATGTCCTAATCACTGCGCCACCGGATAGGGAAATTTAAAATAACTATAAATTTTGCAAATTAAATATGAATTAGGCAAACTGTTTTCTTTATAAACCTTTTTTCGTTTAAATCAAAGCTTTAACTTTTAAGTGCAGTTTTTAATTTTAACTGCAATATTATAGAAGTAAATGTGATCCCCATCATTAAGGATGGCACAGGATTTGAATTATGAAATTGAGAAACTAAGGTTTGTCATGATCTTTATTTTGTTTTTGAAAAAACTTGATTTTCTTGGATAATGGCGAATCATGATACAAAGGATTAATAACTTTGGGACAAATTTTGGAAGACAAATATATGGAGCATATGCTGAGGTAAGGAAAAGCAATCATTTAAAAGTGAGAACAAAAACAACGAGTAGTAAAGGTTTCGGATGAAATTAGAACTCCACAATTCAATAGTAGATACAGTAAGTACTTACCAATGTATTTGTACTAATAAAATAATATAAAATATTTTTAAGATTTTTTCTATTAATAATTAAAATTTTAATTTTAATTTGCAACTTATATCATTTAAAAAGTATTCTTTTAATAATATATTCTTTTTGTAATTTATATTTTAATTAAATTATCATTTAAAAAAATATATATATATATTTTCCAATTTCAACATATATATGTTTTAAGTTTTAAAATTATAGTTAAAAATCATTTAAAAATATCTTGCAATAAATAATCATCCATATATATATATATATATATATATATATATATATCAAAAAGTAATTATAATATATGATATTTTTTAAATCTATTTTGCGTTATTGTACTCTCTTGATTGCTATTAAGACTATTATTATAACAAATAACAAGTAATTTTAAAAATTACAATTTTCTTTTTTAAATTTTATTTGTTTGTCTTTTGTTTTTTTTTTTTATTATTTTTTTTTTATTTAATATCATGTCTGACCAATCGTTAAACATTTTCCATTCATATATTATTATATACTTGCTTTGTATAAATGATAGTTATACATAACCATCATTTAAACATATATATATATATATAATATATATATATTTCTTTGCTTTACCTTTTAATGTAATGTAAACGATTTTCCAATATTATAGAAATTATTTTCTCATATTTTTGAAATGAATGTTCTTGGTAATAAAAAACGATAAATCGATTGTACGTTTTATATATATTTATACAAATATTTATTTTACTACCCTTTTTGAAAAGAGTTGGTCCATATTATAATTTTGATATGAATAGGTACAGTTTTTTTTCCTTTTCCACTTCTTTAAGAAGTATAGGATAATCACCAAGTCAATTTAGACTAGGATTCAGTCTCATCGTTATAATCACTTAGCCGTTGATTACTCGGCTGTAGCTATCGTATGAGATTATAAATATACAAATGTTATTTTTGTGCGCCATCTATTATTTTGTAGAAGAATTATTATTATGTACATATTTTAATAACATCTTATTTTATATTACGTACAATTATACAATTTTTCGATATTTTTTTATTAGATAAGATCTCAATCCAAAACCTTCCATACGAAACCACTACGCTCGCCATTGGTCAGATAGTTATAATATAAGTGGATAATTATTTAATTAAATTGGGAAGTTATTTCATTTTTATATATTTCAATTGCAGATTTATTTTTTTATTGAAATAAAGAAGGATTTAATAGAGTGACCAACGAGAACCTTTTCCAATAAAAGCGTATTATAAGGAGATTGCAATGATATTTGTCAATATAATCTAAATTCCCTTTTAAGTTTGAAGGTAGCTTTTAGCTTTTACTTAGTAACTTATGTTATCAAATTAATAGCTCAATAATAGATTTGCGAGTTTTATAAAAGATCATTCTACGTTAAAGGTTTATTATGAATTTCAATAGCTGGGAAGCTCGTATGAGATATATATTTAAGTTCAACAAGTTTTTATTAAACCAAAATAGGTATTATGTAAGGAGCATCACGATTGATTTCGTTAGATAACTTTAAAATCAAGGAATTTTATCTTTATAATAAGTAATAATGACTGTGATACCAATTGTATAATTTTGAGGCCAATTGTGGCACTAATTTGATGGTGTCCAAAAAAATTCAATTTTAATTAAAGATTACCTCAATTTCTAAATTTAAATATACTAAAAATTATTAAGTCCAACTTTTTAAAACCGGGTAGTACTTAAATTTTTATTATACATATATATTATATAGTGCATTAGTGTTAAAGAGTTAAACTATATGCAGCTGTTGGTTTTTCAGTTCAAAAGTTATTGGTTATAAATTTCATCTATCTTTTTCTTTTTCTATTTTTCTATCATTTCCTCAATAATTTGTATGTTGGTTCAATCGTTCATTTCATATTAATGTATTGAAATATTTATAAATATATAATAACACATGTTTTCTATTATACATATGTAGCAAATTATTTAAGATACACTTCTGAAAAGTAACTATAAGATTAATGCTAAAAGATATAATTTTTATTCATTTAGTTGAATTTCATTTACAAAAGTCTTTATTGAAATGGAATGCTATTTATAGCGGTAGAGTGGTATTGTGTAGAAATGATGTTAGAATTTCAAAAATAATCTAAACTACGAAAGATCTAAAAGATCTTAATTAATGATTTAAACCAAAGTTCTACTTCAGTTCTAAATGAAAGTGACTGCATATAAACTTTAAATTAATCGTTCAATTTAGTATGTGAGTATCAATTCGATTGATTGCGATTACTTTTCGGATCCAATTCTAAAAATTTAATAATATGTTATGGTTTTAAATATCAATGTATTATATGTGTGTTCTATATATAAGTGTATGTATAAGTGATTTAAAATAAAAAAATAATTTTAAAAGATTTATAAATTATAAAGCGATAAAGACCATCACAAAAACAAAAACAAAATTTAATATGAAAACATGTGAAAGAAAACAGCTGTAAAATAAAAATCAAAATGAAAAACAAAGATTAAATTTTAACATTCGTTTAAGTGTAGGTTTAGAGATAGGTGCAAAATTTTGAATATCAAATATTTAATTGTTATTGTTGTACTGGAAATTTAATTTGTTGATTAAAATCAGAAATAAGTTTTTTATTATTATTATTATTAAAATTTGAAATGTTTAAAACAAGATAAAACTTCTTTTGTGTACATTTTCGGACAAGTTTCTAAAAAGCTTTATCCCAATGATTTCTTAAATTATTTCAACTGAGTGCACGTTTTATTTTAACTAAAGAGTCCCAGCTGAATGCTGTGAAATCAAATTCATACAAAGGAATTGTATAATAACACCTTAAATCACCGCCCTGTTTTAAAATATTAAAACTAGTCTAAGAGACTAACCAATAATTTTGCGCTAACTGTTTATGATATACTGAAATTAGAGCAGGGATTTGATTTGAACTTATGTTTATTTGAAAGGCCTAAGGACCTTCTTGTAAGCCGTCTATTGATATTTGAAAATAGTAGGAGTTTTAACGCTCCTATGTTTATGTGATCTTCTAAGCGGGTCTTATGTTCAGTTTCATATTTTTTAATTTTACCGCTAACATTAGGAATCTCTAAGTGCCTATGAAAGTTGGAATTTCGTACGTACCAAAAAGTACTCACAATGTTACGCAGCCCTTTGCTAATGTTTGAATTCTCTGATTATGCGTTCGTTTAGCACAACCCCAAAGTTGTACTCCTTACAACCAGATAGACTTAATTATAATGATTATATATTTGGTATTTCGTATTCCTATAGGACAACCCCAAAGTTGTATTCCTTACAACCAGATAGGCTTAATTGTAATGTTTATAACTGAGTATAGCAATCTCTAGATATATTAGCATTGCTAAACTTAGGTTTCAGCTTATTCGATACTTCATACTATTAAAGAAGTATTTTTAACTTACAATTCCTTGAAATGCAAACAGTCTCCAGAATTAAATTCGATAGATTTAATCATAATATAATTATATATTACATTTTTATATATTTCTTAATATTATGTATGTGGACTGCATTCTAAAAGTAATTTTGTTTCTTACCAATTTTACAACGATGAATTTGAAAAGAAAATTTGAAATAATATATACATATATTATAAGAAATCGAAATAAAACCGAATGATATTCTTGGGAAAGTATTAAAAAAACATTTTGTAGATGCATGCAACATACTTTTCATCATTATTTGTTATGAGGACGTACAGTCCCACTTCAAAAAAAATGTAATAAAACCAAAAATCGTTGTAAATGTATATAAGAAATGTGTTTATATAGGATATAATAAATGAAACAGCAGAGAGTGAAAGAGCAAATGAAGACTAAAATCAAACCACTATTATTCATATTACAGTTTCATTATTTTTACTAAACATATTGAAGATACTACACCATACCAAATACTAATGGTTTGATATGACTGGTTTTATAATAAATAAAACCAATTTTACACCTAAATCAAAATTTTCAATAAATTTTAAATGTTAACCACATAACATTAACATTTTGGATAGATACTCTTGGCATAGGAAGTTTATAACACATTTTATATATATAATAATTATATTGAGTTGAATGTAATTTTATATAAAACTTGCTCCATAAATATCGAACTACTTAATTGATTCATGTTCATCCAAAGAATATAAGTCAAAATGGATTTATTTTATGAATTTAATTATTTTTAAATAAAAATATCATCAGAATATGTTACATTTGTATTAAAAGTCAAACTTTTCTAAAAAAATATTTTATTACATATAATGTAATACTATTATCTTAATACTATTTGCAATACTGATCTGATCAAAATCAAATCAGAATATTCAAATTAAATTTAAAATGAAAATTCTTTGTCAAATCATATTTAATTTTTTGAATTTTGTAAAAATTTGCATAAGTTACTTATAAGTTTTTATTTGTGTTTTAATATTTGTTTTAATTAAGTTATTAATATATTAATAAATTTACTGTATTTAATGCAATTTTTAAATTTATTTAATTTTTAAAAGTACATCTCTTATTTAATTAAAAATAAATTCGAAAATTTTAATGTTTCATTTGAGTTGTAAAATTTTATGGTATTAGTTTTCCCCATAATCCAGAAATCTCAAATAAGTTCCACCATAATCCCAAATCCTTCAATATCACAATCACAAGTTTGTATCACAAGTTCCCTGCTAAGGTTTGGTTCAGAAAGGGTGTGGTTTTGGTGTGTTAAAGTTGCATACTACCTTAAAAAAACACTGCATAATTTCAATGGATGGCTTGCGAGCTTTCCATACGCTCATAAAAAAAAAAAAAAATTGTTAAAAATAAGAAGCGTGGACCTATTAACTTTTTAATCATCATCTGTTTTAAATACATCAAAAATCATTCGGATTAATTCAGAATTCTTAAATGTTTCAAGTCTCTTTGTAATAATAAACAAAATTTTTAAAATATTTTTAATTATCTACCAATAATATTTTCTACTAATGTAATTACTATTACTCAAAAAAAGTACTTCCTCCTAAGTCAGGATAATGGGAGAAGCACCTGAATAACTTAATGACCAGGGCACTTAATGACCAGAAATAAGAAAGAAAAAGGGATGTGAGGTATATAATACAATATTAAAGATTTAACGGAAAATTAACCAGGCATAATTTAACAACTATCTTAAATTTTTTTTGAAATTATAAAAATTGAGAAACACAGATGATCAAAATGTGTTCCACAAGAAAAGAGTTTCTATATTTCACAGTTATATATAACAGTTCTAAGTTTATGTGATTTAACCAATATAATCCAATTGAAATATTATAAGAAGTTAAAGAACATATTTTAGTTATCCAATATAAAAAATTAAATAGTATTGTAAATTAAAGAGTATTGACTGTGATATAGATGTAAGAGTTGCGACCTTTATTTGAGAAATCCGGGCTCAAGTCTTATTTAAAGAGACAAAAAAAAAGACACCGATCATTTCGGCTCGATTCAGCTACTATTCACATTTGGCTTAAAATTATAGAAATGATCAATATACAATATATAAACAAATAATTTATTTGAATAATATAACTCGCAGATACTGAAGAAATGTCTTATAATCCAAATATAAAAATTATTACAATATATTACAAATTAAAAATCCAAAACACTTACTACATGTAACAACACTTCGTACAATCCATGCTTAAATTCAATGGGGAACTCATTAAAATCAATTTTAATAATAATAATATAATATGTCAAGTACCTTCCCCACTGTTTCAACAAGTACAATCAGGTTAATAGGCCTAATAGTTGAACTGTTAGCATTTCAAAAAAGTATAAAGTTTATACTAATAAAAATAGATTAGAAAAAAACTCTTAAAATATGTGCCAGGTCAAGGTATAATTTAAATATTAATAATTGAAAAAAAAAAAAAATACTGCATATAAAAAGATTTGTAGGTTATTTTTTATATAAAAATAATGACAATTAAAAAAAAATATATATTTTAATTTTTTTTAAATAATATATTTGGTGTAAACATATTTAAACAGAGCGAGACAAGTGTTTTTTAACAAACTAAATGTTCTATTCTCTTATAGTATAAGCTTTAATCCAATTTATTTTTTTCTCAATTAAACGAATAGTTCTTTTTCTTTAATTAACTGTTTTTTAGAGCATTTTATAATTTTATAGTTGTTATTGTATTAGTATTAATATCTACTTTTGAATAATTTATCTTTTATCACTTTATGCTCTTCCACTTCTATTCAATGCTTTTTTTCTATCATTCGTTATTTTTTTTTTTTTGAAATAAATTGTTATTGTTGTTTTTAAATCTTTTGTAATTCTATTTATTACTTATATACTCATATTTATTTTATTTTTAGCACCCGCTTGACTATAATTAAGTCAAAAGGTATACTAAATTTGCCGTTACGTTTGTGATGTAAGGAAGGGATGTAGATATACACTCAAAGGTATGGGTTGGATTAGAATCGAAAAGGAAATCGATCCAGCTTTATATGTTTGTCTGTCCGTCCGTCCGTCCACCTGTCCATCCGTATGACCGTCCGATAACTCAAACGAAACTTACAAAAATTAGTTAGGATTTTGAAATTTTCACAAATTCGTTTTTATGCAATAGTCGTCACCGCTGGATAAGTGCACTTTTGCGAAAGTAGTTCAGTTTTAATGCAAAATTTGGTTGGTCTACTGCAGTGGGTTCGAGTAACTGTCATAGAACTTCTTCTTTTATATGCAAATAACTGTATACTTAACTGTATATGTAACTGTTTTATGTTCGACAAACTATAAATACAAGATTTTGAATGAATTATCAACACAATACAGAGTATGGTAAAAATGAACCCTTCAATAGATGCTGTCTGCTTTCAACAAATTTAGTCATGTTTATTCTACACCAATTTCCTATTTAAACACACTTTACAAAAACATTTTTTTAATTTAATGACCCCAGACTTTTAATTCATACCTAAGCAATATTTTTGTTTTAAACTATGATGTAATTTAAAGATTCCATCGCAGTTAACTTTAATGGCCAAAATCAGCATAACATTTCATTGGGAAAGTTGAAGAAGTTCCAATACAAGTTCGAAGAGCTGTCTTCTAACTTATATTATCTTTTGTACATAACTGAAAGTCGAATTAGCTGTCTATTTAAAATTTTCCCAAAATTTAATTAACCAGATTATTTAATGTCAATATTACGGTCATACTGGTATCTCAGAGTTGACACAGTCTACTCTACTACACTCTTCATAGTTTTTTTTTAGAATTTATTAAATTTTAATAAAATATATATATTTGGATTTTTTTTTTGTATTTATTTTATTTTTTATTTATATCCTGAGTATTTTTATTTTATTTTTTTATTATGTAGAAGTGTTATGTAGTGACAAGTATGGTACATTATCCTGCTTGAGGCTAGTTTTGTTTATTTTTAATTTTTTTTTTTTTCAATTCTAGTTTCTTTCAAAAAAATGCATATGTTATGTCCTTTTCTTTGTCCTATATTTTTATTATTGTTATTGTGATTGTGTTTGTTATTTTATGTTTCCAAAATAATGAACAATGTATGTGATACTTTAAAAAAAGAAAAGAATGAAAATGGAAAAATTATTACATGAACAAAAACAAAGGAAATAAAAAAAATACAAAAAAAAAAAATAAAATAAAATAAAAATATGTAAAAAAAAAAAAATTGAAAGAGGAAAATTCCTCTATTAAAGAAAATCAAGCTGCAGTGCAAAAAAAAAATATATATATATTTTACAGTTTAGTTTTTATTTTTTTTTTTTTTTGTGTTAAAGTCCTAGAAAATAGTAAGAAAGAATCACTTTTAGTTGGTACTACTTTTGTTATTCTTGTTGTTTTTTTTTTGTATTATTAAAAAGTTTCTAGGTAAGTAAATTTAAAGTAGAAATAAAAAATTCAAAAGATTTTTTTTATTTTTTTGTCCTATTTTTTTTTTTTTCTTATTTCTTTTATATTATAATATGTATCAAGTACATTTTAGTACTAATTTTCTTTCTTTCTCTATTCTGTGTTTTTTTTTTTCTTTTTTTCTGGAATATTTTTGTTTCTTTTACAGTATTTTAGATTACCAGGATAATCTACTGTATTGTCCTTATTTTTATTTAGTTTTGTTTTATTTTATTTTTTGGGGTTCCAGTTTTACTCAATGTTATATTCTATTTTATTATATTTGTATTCCTTTTAAAAAACAATTTATCGAAATTGTTTTTGGTTAAAAATGAAAATAAAATAATGAAAATACAGAGTGTATTAAGAGGATAATGATAGTTTGCAGAGTGAACGATTTTTGCTCTCTTAAAAAAGCAGGGGTTATACACAGAGTAATTAATTTTCAGTTAAACCATTTTTTAAAAACTTCATCCTAAAAATATGCAAAAATTGTAAATGCAATAAACCGGAAGTTACTAATGTTATTCAATACAATATTAATTTCCTTCTAATAAAAAAATATTATTCACTTCATCTTATGTTTAAAATTGTTAAACTTTAATCATTGGTAATTCTACCGAACAGACAAACAAGTAAGCAGAAATTCGCTAAATATTTGAATTTTTGAATATCATTTAAATTATATAGGAAGGCATACTTTTGAGTAGATATTGCGTTTCATTTTTTAAACATAAAATTTCAATAATTTTCATGAATGCAAAGTTTTGTTATGACTCTCAAAATATTGCTTCTATATTTTAGCCGATTACAGGTATCACTCCGTTTTTTAAATCTTTTCTTCTTGTCACTTAAACGAAATTTATTTTGGTATTACAAATGTCATCTGATAATCATTGATTGTAAAACATTTCTGAAGCCAGTTTTAATGTACATTGACAGGAAAACTCGTCTTACTTTATTTTTGACGTTTAAGGTTTTTAAGAAAAAATATTTTTATAAAAATATATGATTGATGTGTTTTGTAAAATAATGATATTGAAGTTCAAATTCACTCATAAACAGATTATAAGTGACAGTTGAGTAAAATTTTTCAGTTACTTTGTTTGTTGTTGCACCAAGTTACTCGGATCTGACAGTAAAAGTGACAGTTGCAATAGGCATCATTATCTTATTAGGTGATTTAATTATGTCTAATAAACATCTTTTTATTTTGAAGATTACTTTAATTTACACCTTTTTCATTCAATTCAAATTGTGTCATTTATTATTTGAAGTAATTATTTCAGTTTTAATTTAATTAGTAAAATATATACTTTCAGTTGGTTGAATGGTAATATAGAATCGGGTTATTTAATTCCTTAATTCAATATTTGAACTTTAAATTTGAACTAACAATAATCGAATTTGTTATATTAATCTAACTATTCCAAAATAGTTAGATTAATATAAAAAATCAGAATCTTCGTAAGTTTTTCTTTTTTAAATTAAATAAACAATTTCAAAAACTATCCTACCAATTTTATAACACCCTCCACAAATTAATGAGTAACAAAAATGCAAAAAAAAAAAAAAAAACTTTGTTGGTTTTTCTTTTATTTAAAAATTTATTTGACCACTTTTTCCAGGTGAGAAAATCTATCTTAAAAGGAATGTAATCATTTTGTACAGTATAATATTCATTTTCTAAAATAACATTTTCTTTATATTAAGGGTTAAATGAAAATTATAATATGAGAAAAATTTTATAGTTTTTTTTTGTTTATTTTAAAGATAAAGAAAAACAGAAATTACCTGTAAATAAATTTTCATTTAAGGTTTCATTTTGGTAAAAATTATTCACTTAAGCTTTTCTAAATTAGAATTTGAATAAAAAAAAACAGAAACAAAGAAATAAAATGAAAGAAGAATTTTAGAAAATAATAGTATAAATATTGTTTTATTTTTTTGTTGTTTTTGTCAGTAAGTTGTCACTAGAATAAAATTTTTCCACTAAGAATTTGTTAAAAGTTTTAAATAAAAGACAAATAATAATATACAACTAGTATAAAAGAAGATAGATTCAATTTGAGTTAGGTTATACTTTACTTATATTTATATATTACTTTGCTTTTGCATTTATTTATAAATCTTAATACAATAAAAAATAATTAAATATATATTTATGTATATGTATAAAATATATATATATATTAAGTAAATAGATAAAGGTAAGGTTAGTTGAGTTAAAATTTTATTGAGAATTTTGTTCAGAGCATTTTCTAAAGAAATTGTAATTGATTCCTGGAAAAAATTTATTGGAAAATCTTTTTCACTTTTTTCACAAATTATCAGATTTTCGAAATAATTCCTTTAACTTTCTTTATAATTTTTAAGATTTAATGTTTTTCAACGTGAAGTGAAGCATGAACTGTGTTTGAGGCTATGTCTGTTCCCTAAGAATGTAAGCATATTAAAATGTATATCTTCCTTATATCCAGAGCTAAAGTTCTTCAAGTACCTGTCCTGACACTGAAAAAAGGATTCATTAAAATTTTAGTATTGTAACGGATACTACAAAAATAAAAGTACCAGTAACAATACTGGTTTAGTATTGGTAAGTACTAGTAGGTATTGAAAAATATTTGTAAAGTAAAAGTAGCTTCCAGTACCAATATGGTGTTTATGACTTTACCAGTATTTTTCCAGTATACTTACTAATCTTTACCAGTATACTTACTAATACTTACCAATACATATCAGTACCACCAGTACTTACGAGTACCAACCTATAAATTCAGAGTACTTACCAGTAATTAACCAGTACTACTAGTATTTAGCATAATACCATAGTATTTACTAATATTTTTACCAGTACTTGGTATTGTTTTCCAGTAACACTTACAATACTTAAATTTTACTGAATATTTTTTCCAGTATTATTTGTACTGGGTTGTTTACTTAAGTACTAAGTTACTGAAATTTCTCCAGCTCTTATATCGTACCTCTTGCAATCAGTTCAAAGAAAATATTATCGTTAGTTTAGTTAACCGTGTTTAAGTCAAACATAATTTCCAACTAAATCTCAGCTAAATTAGTTAAATTACTACTGCGATTCGAAGGTCGAGATACAGAACGATCAGTAAGTTTAAATAGTTTAGGTATTCAGCATAATCCAGTACTGAGTAATGAGAATCTTTTTGATATAGCTAATAATGCTGCCAAATGCTGGGTGTTTCATTCTGTTATAAAGAGTATTTATTATTTGTAAAGGTTCTTTCTATACTTTAATGATTATATTATACCAAGATAGAGTTCAATTATATGTTCCCTTATTTCCATAAGCTAACATTCATACAATGTGCAAAATTTAAAACGAACATCTTCAGGATCGTTTTCAAAGTAATTTCAAAGCTTAGGTAAGTGTAAAGCATCGGGTTAAAAAACAAATCTTAAAACCAACTATCGGTGTCTTACACAATTTGCAATTTCGATAAATAAGAGACGGTTTCCTCAACATGTTAGGGTTACACCATTTTCCTTTGAATATATAGTCATAGTTTGGGTGCTCTAAAATCAAAAATATATTATAAATTAAATGTAATTATTAGATTTGATAATAATTCATGCAACCGAAGCTTCCTCTAAGATGCCATTGTGTATTCCCTGCTCTTCCTTCAGGAGTGATAAAAGCACGATATCCACAAATACTTTTTTTAATTTGAACTTGAAAAGTTTTTTTTATATTTTAAAAATATAAAATTTTTAAAGCCACGTTGAAATTTCATGACAATGATAACAATTCTATGAAAAATTAAACCAGGGACATGAAAAGGAAAATAAAACAATTTGTCAATATAAAAAAAAAAATTATTATAAATTTGTTGTCTTCCATTTTTAACAACAGTTAACATTCAGTCTAATATGTTGTAAAATATTCGTTCACATACTTAATAAAAACAACAAAAAGTACCAATAAATACAATAAAAATTATAAAAAAACCAAAATATAAAAAAATCTCATATAAAATGTAAAAAGGGTTTGGGTTTATAGCTATGTAATTTTTCAAATGAATATGTAACAATATGCAAAATGTGTGTAAAATCTCAATGATTCAACAACAAAACCAAAATGAAAAAAAAACGCGAAAAATACCGTTTTTTTTTTTTAAATTAATCTATATGAAAACGAGGAAGAGTGTAGTAGAGTAGACTGTGTCAACTCTGGGATACCCGTATTACCGTAACATATACATTATATCATCCGGTTAATTACTTTTGGCAAACTTTCAAACATACAGCTTTATTAGGTGTAGTGTAATGCTCATATAAAAGAAGAAGTTGTATGGCAGCTACTCGAACCCTCTGCAGTAGACCAACCAAATTTTGCAGTAACTTTGGCCATAAAACTAAACAACTTTCGACAAATTTTAGACACGCAGTTGTAATAGGTACAGATACTCATATAAAAAAAGAAGTTGTATGGCAGCTACCCGAACGCATGGACCAAAAAAGAAGGATTTAAATAGCGATGACGGCTATTGCAAAAAAACGAATTTGCGAAAATTTCAAGATCCTAGCTCCTTTAGTTTTTGAGTAATCGTGCGGACGGACGGACGGACGGACAGACGGACAGACGGACGGACATACATAGATAAATCGATTTATTTTTCGATTCTGATCCATACACTTGAGTCTATATCTACCCCCCCCCCCTCCTTCTCTGCGTCACAAACGTAATGGCAAATTTATTATACCCTTTGAGTATATTGTCATACGGGTATAAAAAATTACTGAAAAACTTTTTTACAAACATTACTCTAGAGGCTTCAATCTGTTTCACAAGAAAAAAAACAAGAGGAAAAAGGACAAAAGAAAAAATATTCTTATTTAGAAGGAATTACATTGGGTATAAAATTTTCTTAAACAAATTTTTTTTTTGGGGTGGGAAATTTATTCGTTAACGTAATTGCAGGATCTGAAGATTAGAATTAATTTATGTATAAATTACTGCTCTTTGTTTCCATTTAAGCTTCCATTTACTCATTGTTTGACGTATTAGAGATTCCATGAATCACTATACACCTAATTCTCTATTTAAGCGATTTTTTTTTAAACGCGATTTTAAAGAATTTTCTCGTTACGCGATAGAGTTTGAAATAACGATTAAAAAAGTATGATTAAATCCGATTTAAAATAATTTTTAAAATGATCTCGTAAAAAGAGAGCTAGGTGTATTGCAAAACTTTTTAAAACTGTCTTTTAAAATATTCAATTGTATCTAAACTGTGGCTTAAAACACATATTTAAGTCATACAGTAGGATTGGAAACTTTGATGTGGAAACTTTGATGAATTTAAGTGCAGTTTTATTAATTTAGATATATTCGCAGTTTTAAGTTTTAATAATTTTGGACGGAAAGTAAAAGTGGGCTGTTCTATTTTATTAAACAAATAACTTCAGAGAATGTATGCCCAAATTTGATTAAAAATCGTTAATTTCCCATATATTTTAACTTTTTTTAGAAATTATTCAGTATCAATGACTTAATGAAACACTTGTAGCCCTTCAATAAAAGAATGAGCGCAAAAGAAATTAAATATGTTACTTTAAGATTTAAAGCTTTATACCGTTATTTAATGACTTTATACCGTTATTTAATATTATTATTATTATTTTAGTAAATAGGTAACTATAAAATAGGTATCTCTTGGATTGATACTACAATTATGCTAGACGTAAGTATTTTTTCGAGATTTTAGATCCTTAGTCTGCATAACTATTTTGGGCTTTTACTATACCTAATTAAGATTTATGCAGATGAAGTACAATTCTGTATCCAAATGTACTTAATTCTCGCTCATATGGATTAATTTTGAAATAATAAAACATATAAGTTTGAATTAGTTTAAGCAAATGGTATTTAGAATGAAACCTCATTTTAAATTTGTGCTAAAGAATATTTAAGAATAGTTCTTAAGAAATTTTGGGAGAT
The DNA here is from genome assembly GCA_963082915.1 of Dolichopus griseipennis. Classification (NCBI taxonomy): domain Eukaryota; kingdom Metazoa; phylum Arthropoda; class Insecta; order Diptera; family Dolichopodidae; genus Dolichopus; species Dolichopus griseipennis. Next base: position 50,576 of record CAUJBZ010000348.1, on the reverse strand, counting down.
TGTGTTATATTTCAAAAATTAAAACCTAACCTATTAACTTTTGATACTCTTTGAACTCAGTATTTAAACCAGATATATTAAAATAATAAATTGAACCTCCTAACATACTAAGACCATAGAAGCTTATATTAATTAAGTATATATGATTCTATGCCTTCTTATTTAACTAAGAAAAACTTTGCTCCGTATGTATTTAGAAAAGGGGTTGGTATCTAAATTTACAAAAAAAAGTCCATAAATTTAAATCCCTAAAATTGTGGCAAAATACCGAACTGTATTAAAAGAAATGTTTTACGCTTTTCCGAAATATAAATAAATATAAAAATTTAAATAAATGTAGCTTCATATTATGAATATTCTGGAATAGGGCATAATATATTTTTTATTCAGTTTAGTAGAATTTTTTTTTATTTTTGGTAAAAGTCATTATGGATGTCCATCAACCCCTTGAAAGTGTGAAAAAACCGTTAGATGAAATTGGTGACTAGATGAACAAAATAATTAGGTACTTATTATATAGCAGCTTTAATAAATATCTAATGCTCGTAAATCCTACTATGGTTATAATATTTGGAAATATATTGGGTATAAAACAAATTTACAAATTTATGACTAACAACCATTTTAAAATAAAATATTAAAAATAGAGGCATTACAATTTTTGTGCATTAAAAAAATTATATTACATTTTATATTTAATTTTTATTTTTTTTTTTTTTTATTAAACTTCTTAGTCAAATTGTGTTAAAGCTTTAAAATGTGCTAAAACATTGGTGAATTTTGAACTGTGGTAAAAGTTCCAACAAAAAACAAAAAAAAAACAAACCAAAAAAAAAATAAAAAGGAAAACAAAAAAAAAATTACTCCTTAAAAATAAAATAAAAAAGAATAAAAGAATTACATTGTAAATTTTTAATCTTCATTACCATAATCATCATCATTTATGTTTATTTCACTCTCTCAGTATATTTTAACTTAATGGTTTGTATAAAATGCGAACCCCCAATACCTATACCTATATATATATATATATATATACTCCCATAACATAAAGTCAATTTAAAAAAAAAAAAAAAATAAAACAAAAAACAAAACTGTCAACATAATATTAAAAAAATAAAAAACAAAAAGTGACATCTATACGAACAACCAACCATTAAATTTGATACATTTCTCTTCAGTAGAATATAGAAGAAGCCATGAATAAAGCATTGTGCAGCAACTCTTAAAACACCTACTGTATATTATAAGTACTGTTGTTTTAACTTTATTATTATTATTATTTTGTTTTTGTTGTAGTTGTTTTATAAATATGTATATGTATATACCTAACAAATTTTGTTGTTTTACATAATAGATTTATTTAAAGGTATACACACATATACATATACGCACCATAAAAATGAAAGAATATAATAACATGATACATTATGCTAATTTAGCTTTTCAACGGAAATGATAATGATATTTTTTTTTTTAGTGAAAGAGTGGGGGAGAGGGGTAAGGCCAGTATATATGTAAGAGTATATTTAGAGTATAATTCTTCCAAAAATAAAGACAAAGCAAAAACAAAGAATAGAATTAAAAAAAAAAAACAAAAAAAAAGTAAATAAAAATAGGGTAGACATAGGTTGAATATGGTTCATTTGAGATGGTATATATTCTTCTGATTCATTGGTGGCAACTTGGCCCAAAGCAATTTTTTTAACATTTTCAGGATTCTACAATTTGCGTCTGTATTTTTTATTTTATTTTTTTTTTTTTCAGTTTTTTTTTGTACTTGAAATTTGGTTGAAAAATTATACCTAGCATAAAAATTATAAGTTGATACTATTAAATATAGTGGTATAGTCATATTGTAATTTATATGTACTTGTATATAAATATAAATGAAGAATATTAAAATCACAGTTAGAAAAGACAAAGCGTTTCAAAATTTTTATTTAATAATCAACAATAAAAATAAGAATAACAAAATTTAAGAAAAAAAATAAAATTTTTTTCAATATATACTTTTATTAAAGTAGTACTAGCCCCCTAAAATGTAGAAAATAAAAAATTTAAGGTAGATCTTGGGAATTTGTTACTGTGTTAATATAACAGTAAATTGTTGGTATAAAAAACAGTTTTTTTAATGTTTCTAAACTTTTAAGCTTAAAATGTTGAAAGTTTTCATTAACCAAAAATTGATGGTAGATCTTTTGCATTTAAAAGTGTTTTAGTATAAAAGTAAATTGCTGAAATGGTGACAGTTCTTCTTTCAGATAGTCTTAATGCAGCATAATGTATAATTCTTATAAATTTATGGTCAGTTTTCTAATATAAATGTATCACTAACTGACAGAATGAAAAATAAAGCCATCGACAAAGGCAAGTTCAATTAAAAGTATATAAAAATAGAGGAAGAGTAAATGAAATTAACTAAATTAAAGTATATATAATTTAAGATAAAAAAAAAATAACGTTGAAGTACCTGTATATAGTACTTTCCAAAAAAATGTAAATGTACTTTTTAAAAAAAAATTTATTATTTATAGCTTTGCCTGACACCTTTGAGATTTCAATGATGAGCTGAATTATATTTCTATTTCTCAAGCAGTGTTTTTTCAACAATGTTTTTTTTTGAGTACTTATATACTAATAGAGGCAAGTTTGATTTTTAGATCCTCTTTTTAAAAAAAATTAATTTATCTGAATGTTGTATCTAAGCATTTAAGTAGTTATTAGTTAACGAGTTCAAACCCTGGTTAGATCAGATCTAATATAAAGTATAATTTATAATCAATAGTATAAAATATATACGTACTACACTTAAAAATGAAAAGCTGAATCACATGCTTATCAAATTTTATGTGGTAGGGTATTGCAGAAAAGTCGAGAAAGTATGTTATGTGAATTTTCTCTAGTTTGTAAGTTTAAAATGACAAGTATGATATCATTGAAAAGACTTTTGTGAGTTCGATAACTTCTATTTGAAGCACAAATCAAAGAACGCAAAGTTATGTATTGAGGCAGTTTTGAAGCCCTTAATATAAAAGGCAATTATATCACCATGTGGCGTTTCTCTAAAATATCTCAGTGTACTCTACAACTTATTTTTTAAAATCGCGACTCAATCCTACCAGGGCAAAGAAAACTTTTTAAAGTCATTAATATAACAAAGATTAGAAGATTTTATTTTCTATGAGAAATTTTTTTTTTTAGCATGAATTTATTTGTTGCTATGAATAGATTGTCAACAACGTATCTAACTTGCAGCAATTTTTGTGTATTCGAATATTAAAATTCAAACTTACCAATTTTAATTTCATTTATTATCACAAATTAAGAATATTATAATTTTGAAAAGATTATCTCCCTTTGTTCACATTTAAAAAAAGAAGAATCAGATTGACAGCTGTTGTCCGAATGACATTTACTTACTTTAATTTATTGCATGGCGTTTACACCAGATATTTTCAATAATTATTAAAATTATATTTAAATTTGTATAAAAATCTTTAGATTGATAATCTAAGAAAGATTTATTGTGTGGAAAAATTAAGATTGGTGAAAAAATTTTAAATTTTAGAATACCAAACATTAGTGAATATAGTTAAAAACCATAAATAAATTACCTGAGAATCAAGCTTCGGCCATTATACTGTACAAATTGTTTGGGTGCATATTTTGACTACGAGGGAGATTTTTTTAGTGAGTAGATATCTCACAGTCCTGGAGAATTTGTTATTCCAAGTGCTTTAGGTGCTCTCTTAGGGAAAAAAAAACTTCAAGGTTGTTATTTCAATAACTAATTAGTAAATTATAACTAATAACATAGCAAAATATAAATATAGCAAATTCCATTATTCGTCAATAAGTTATCGATTAGTAAATCATCAAATATTAATGCACGTTTGTCCCGAATTTTCCGTTTTGGCTCAGAGTTTTAAGAGATGAAATATAAGCATTATTGAAATGCGTTGAAGCACATTTTTATTAAAACCTTGTTGTTAACGGTAAAATTTAAAATAAATATATATAATAAATAATTTGTTTTTTTTTTTTTTTTTTTTCCTTATTACTCCTCTTGGGAACATAGGATATCTACTAGGCATCTCTATTTGACTCTATTCGGAGCAGTTATCTTTGCTTCCTCCCATGTTTTCTCAATTGAGGTTAGTTCTTCCGAAATCGTTCGCCTCCAGGTGTTATTAGGGCGGCTTCGTCTTCGGGTTCCTTGTGGGTTCCATTCTAGTGCTTTCCTTGCCATGCTATCTTGCGGCTTTCTGAGTGTGTGCCCTATCCATTTCCACTTCTTCCTTTTGATCTCTTGCCCAATTGGTTCTATTTTGGCAAGTTTCCATAGGTCCTGGTTACTTATTATGTTCGGCCAGTATATTCTGCATATTATCCTTAGACATTTGTTAATGAAAACCTGTAGTTTCTGTGTGATGTTGTTCGTAACTAACCAGGTTTCACTTCCATATGTTAAGGTGGTCTTTACGCAGGTTCCAAATATCGTCAATTGTGTTCCCCTGGACATTTGTGCGCTTTTCCATACTGGCTGCAAGCGACCGAACATTGCCCTGGCCTTTTTGATTCTGCTTTCGATGTCGGCGTTTATGTTAACGCTGTTATTTACGATGCAGCCTAAGTAGTGGAAATTATCTACATACTCGATTGGTGTGTTGTTTATCACCGGACGGAGTGGGTTGTTGATGTTAATGGCCATCGCTTTCGTCTTTTCGATATTTATTTCCAGGCCCGGAATTTTTCGGATTTCCAAAAACATAATACAAATCTGTTTTTAATATAATAAACATAAAATAATATAACTGTTAACAAACATTAATTTTCTTTATGTAATACTAGAGCATCCAAAACCGGACCAAAATGTGAATACCGGTATTTCGGTATTATATTTTGTGGAAACCGGTATACCGGTATTAATACCGGTATTTAGAAAACACTGAAAAAAAACATTAATGTTAACACAAAACAACAAATAAACTGTTCAAAAATTTTATTGTTTAAGTTAAAATAATATAGAGTATAAAAATAAATCATTTGACGAAAAAAGCAAAATACATACAAAAATTATTTGTTGTTATTAAAATAAGCCCGCAAAAAACATAAATTATTTAAAGTTTCGTCATTTAAAGATGACCGAATTTTGGTACATAACATTCCTGAAGAAGAGAAAGCCCGTTCAGCTTCTACGCTCGTTGGGGGAATTGTTAGAATATAATCGTATACCAACTTCAAGTTGGTACCACGTGTGCCGCCTTCCTCGAATATAGAAATTTCTTTTCGGATCATTTTAGTCAAATCATTAATTTATGATTTTAACCAAAAACAATAGGGAACCTACAAATTGTCTAAAAATTACTTTGTGAAAGTTTCAGAACTCTAGCTCTTATAGTTTTTGAGTTATCGTGTTGACGGACGGACACACATAGCTCACTTTTCACTTTTCGATGCTGATTCGATACGTACCCTTGAAACTATATCTAGCTCGTATATTTCGATGCGTTAAAAACGGAGGAGTAATTTTAATATACCCGATGTTCATATATGTATGCACGGGTATAAAAAAACTGAAATACCGGTATATACCGGTATTGATTGCTCGGTATCGGTATTGGAAAAACGACCGGTATACCGGGATACCGGTTTTCGGTATACCGGTATTGGATGCCCTATGTAATACTCATGTTTTCATGAATTAAATTGGTAACAATGTTTTCTTTTAAATTTTTATTTTTTCCTTTTTTTTATATTTTGCACAAAATAAGAAAGCCAAAAAAAAACAACAACAATAAAAATAATACACATTACCACAAAAAAAAAAATAAAAATAAAAAAAATTGATATTTTACAAAATGTGGTGTACGTATATAAATAATTCTTAACAACAACAGTTAATACCAATTACAAATTTGAACTTTTCTATGCTGACATAATACTAATGGGAATAGATTACCCAAAAGATTGTTAAAACCTATATGTATGTATTATGTATGTATGTACATAAATAAAGGTGCATTTATAATACATGTGTATCAATTTTCATTCACAATATACATAATTATATACATATACATATTATTTGTATATATTTATTTGCAAAAAAAAAAAAACACATAAACACATTTCATCTGTTTAAATAAATAAGAAAATAAATAACGGTAATACAAAATTACAGTTATATATATATATATATATATATATAAATATAATTCTCTTAAAATTCTCAAAGGAAATAGCACAACTGATTAGTAAAATGATTATTTTTGAAAATTTTTTAAAAGGAAGTCAGGTGATGAAAATTCTAATATAATTATCTATGTAGATATATATATATATTCTATATATATGTATATAAAAACACATGTTCATTTTATGTAATTTATAAATTTTTTAATATTTTCTAATGATGTAATGGTATTTTTTTTATTTTTTTTTGGATTTTCTGAAGATAATTATTGTCATAGCTGTAGTTGTTGTTGTTTTTTTTTTAATGTAATTTGCAAAAATTATAATATTTTTGTTAAGCATTTTTATACATACTCTTTTAAATAATAAGAAGGTATATATGTAAATGAAGATTACTGTTATGAAGATTAACGTGTGATAATGTTGATTTTTTCGCTGTTATTTTTGGTGTTATAACGTTTTTATACCCGTGCATACATATATGAACATCGGGTATATTAAAATTACTCCTCCGTTTGTAACGCATCGAAATATAAGAGCTAGATATAGTGTCAAGGGTACGTATCGAATCAGCATCGAAAAGTGAATCGATCTAGCTATGTGTGTCCGTCCGTCCGTCCGTCCTTCAGCACGATAACTCAAAACTATAAGAGCTAGAGTTCTGAAACTTTCACAAAGTAATTTTTAGACAATTTGTAGGTTCCCAATTGTTTTTGGTTAAAATCGGAGAAAGGCTTCGGGTAGCTGCCATACAAATTTTTCGGAATTTTATGAGTATTTTCAAAATTAATAACGAAATAGAAACCAAATATAAAAACAAACAAATTGTTGTCTAATTATTAGTCGATTCATGGTGTAGTGGTTAGGACATGTTACTTGTAGCAAAAATGTTTCGGTTCAAATTCAGGCTAAGGAAAATTTTTTTTTTTTTTTAAATTCATTTTTTGTTATCTATTTTCTTTTTAATGAAATATATGTATTTATTTTATGTATGAAAAATTTTATTTTATAGAAAATTTGACAGAAAACTCTCATTTATATTAAAAATTATTAATTTTTTTAAATATTTCTATAAAAAAAATTCAAAACTGTTATTTAAAACAAACAATTGATACCATAGCAACTAAAATTATTTAAAAAAAAAAATTAAGATAAATAAAAACTAGTTTTGTAGGCAAATTATTTATTGTTCTATGGTGTAGTGGTTAGGACATAGGACTAGTAGTTAAAACGTTTCGGTGCGATTTCTGGCTGTGGCAAACATTTTTTTTGTTTTTTAATTTATCTTAAAACTCTCATTTATAAATTATTTATTTTTTTTTAATACATTTTTAAAAAAATTCAAAACAGTTATTCAAAACAAACAATTGATACCATCGCAACTATAATAATTAAAAAAAAAAATTGAGATAAATATAAAGTCGATGGCTTAGTGGTTAGGACGTCGACATTTAAATTGAAAAGTGTGGGTTCGAACCTCGTTGAGAGCATATTTTTTTTTAAATTCATCTTTTTTTTTAATTAATTTTTTTTTTTATTAATTTTTTTTGTAATTAAATATAAAAAAACAAATATTTTGAATTTTCTGTCAAACAGTTCAATTGCAATATATGAAATTCTTATTTATTTAATACACGCACGGGTATCTAAAAGTTGACAAGGGCAACTATAATCTTCCTCGTTTTATTTTATTTTTAATTTTAAAGATATTTTAGAAAATATAAGAATTTTATTTTAATGTGATTATTGTATAATCCTATATTTAAGTAGGTATATGTATAATATATATGTATAATATATATATATATAATACGGATGTATTATCATTAAACTGATTTGTTCCTTGCTTTTTTTTTTAAACGCATAATTAGCTTTATTTTATTTAAATATTTTTAATATAATTCATAAAAATATTCTTAATGATGTTTTTATTATGTATATACTATAGTATATTATTTATAAGTATATAATATATTTTGGAAATATCAATTTAAGCTATTCTATACTTAAACTTTTGGATTAAATTTTTTAAATAAACTTTACATAAACGTGCTTTGGACATGATTGTTGAAGTTTACAGGTCCATAATCAAGGCTGGTAATGAATTTAGCTATGACAATGGCAAAAAAGCTGTTCAAAGTTAAACTTTAGGCTCTCTTAGCAAATACTTTGAACTAAGTTCTATTATCAATACCTTTTAAAATTTTCAAAATCATTTTTCTGGAAAAAAAAATTTTCAAAGTTTTAAGTAATACTAATTATTTCTACGGTTTTTTTTTGTAACACATACCAATTACATTAAAATAGTAATTTAAGAATTAGATTAAAAGTTCCATTCGTCCTTTGTGTCCTATATATTTGTTCTTGAATTTATATAACTGTAAATTCAAGCATAAATAAAGCTTAAATTCTTCGGTCATGTCGCAAATTTAAAACGAAACGATTTAAGACTAGAAAATATTGTAAATTACTGTCAGCAGCTGAAACATGTATGTGATAATATATGACAAGAATATTATTCTACAAGAGCTATACTAATTACTATCTTTCAACTAAAAAATTCTAAATTATTAAATATAGTTTTTCAAAATTGTACGTTGCCAAATTCTGCCCTTTAATGTTGTTTTTTACCACAATCTCACTCTGTGCGCCTGCCAGGCTGTCTGGGTGCTTATACAACTTCTACAACATTTGAAATTAAGCTATGAGTTTTTAACTAGACATAGGTTTCGCAAAACAAATTAATTTCATATAGACTAACTTTTTGGTTTAACTCTACCCGTTACGGTATTACAACACCAAGTGCCCAGAAAAGCTATTTACTTAAATTATTATAATAAAAATTTCATATTGTATATCTTTAATATGGAAACACCAGGTTGCTTTCAAAAGCTTTATAAATGTATGGTGTTACCCTACAATATTTTATTTACCGTTATGTGAAACGTAATTACGTTTTAAGAAATAAACCTACAGTAATCTACGGTATAAATTGTATCAAGATAGCGTCATTAATTTGATTGAAAATATGCTTTAGATCTAGGGAGGTATGAGGTTGGTACCTGAGTCACGACTCCAATTGAACCCAAATTCAGGAACACAAAGGAAATAATATCTATATTTTGAAAATCAGATTATCAGAGGCTTTTCTTTTAAAAAAAACTTTTACCAAAACAAGAGATTAACTGACCTTTAATTAATTATTAGAATATAATATTTAAATTAAAAAGTTCTTGAATCTTATATTATTATTTTTATTAATTATATTTTTCATTTTTTAATATATGGTAATTTTTTTATTTAAATTCTTTGAACTCTTTAATAAAATTATCTAAAAAAATCAAAAAAAAATTTATAGTGTCTTTGAACATAATAAAAACAAACCATTAAATTGCTGTTATACTCCTTGTTAATAACTTTTCTACTATATATCACTTTTTTTCAATTTCTTTATCTTATCCATTTTGTTTTTTCTTATTTAAAACATTCTTATACTAATATTTAAAATATTTTCTTAGCCAATTTAAATCTGTTTTAAGTTCTTAACATAATATAAAACTATAAATCTTCCTAAGCTTATACTTAATATTATCAGTAGTACATTATTCATAACAGTTATACATATTTGTATTTAACATGGTGTATATTTGTGTGTATAACATTTTAAAGTCTTGAAGCTATTAAAATTCTTTTATTATTAGCATACTTTCAAAATATTTTGAAAAAATTAGCTTTTATAGTTTTACTATGTCCGTCCGTCCATGTTCTGAAAAAACTTCAACAAAATCTATTTGAAATATAAAACAAGTAAAGAAACAGTCAGTCGGTGCAACCGACTTAGAAATACCCTACACTTATTTGGTTCAAATTTAAGGACATATCTATAAGTCATTTTAACACCATAAAAGCTGTTATTAATTTGATCGTTAGACATAGCTAACCAAATTAACTTTATAATACTAAAAAGATTTTCTAATTACACTATCTATTAAAAAATATTAAAAATTCTTACTAATTTATCTATTTAAAAATATTGAAATACAAAAAAACATGAATGATTGAATGAAACTTAAAAAACAAAATGAAAAAATTCTAATTATTAAATTTTGTAATAAAAAGATAATTAAAGCATAATATATTTAATAATCCAAATTTTTCAAAATTGCAATTATTTTAAATGGTTAGTCTATACACCTAATAGAAAAACTTATAAACGCAAAATATGCAATAAATGTATTTCTAAAATGTAATTACAAATTTAGACCTTTTCATATAATTCATTTAAATATAAAAATAAATTTTACATAAATGCAGCAAGTACCTTTGAACATAGCTGAACCACTACAATTAAGTCAAAATTTCGGGGACACATAGGAAATAGGAAATATATTCTTTGGCTTTGAAATTAAACTCGACCAGAACCAATTCCCATGGTACTTTCATTACTAGTAACCTAGAGTTTAAATTTCATCGAAATAGCGGCATTATTTTTAGAGATATCGTGCCTACGGACGAACGGACGGACGGACGGACATGGCTATATCGACTCAGGAGGTCACATTGATCACAAATATATTATACTTTTCAATACCTAGCTCGCTTCCTTTAGGTGGTTACAATCACCATACCAAAGTTAATATACCCCTTTACCTATTCTATAGGTGTAGGGTATAAAAATATTTAAAATTTTATTTCATCAAAAACGTTTTGCTATACTAACTTTTTAAATTTATTTTTATTTTAGAATTTGTGTGAAGAAAACTTGCGGAATTGGAAATGGGACAGTACACAACAGAACAGCCGGCAAAAATTACGAAAAGTTATGAAAAATATAAAAAATCTAAGACGTTTCTACATGTTAGACCATGTGAAATTTTTGTGTTAACTTTTCGCAGTAACATCAGCTTAAATCAAACCTCCATTGAGAGGCGCAGCAACGCACACCGGGTATTAGTTAGTATAATATAAAGATAAAACAAATATAAAGGGTTGCCATACGGTAAATCAATCGTTTGCAATACTCAATTTTTGCAAAATTTTTGACCTCTCACATTTCTGAACTCCCTAAGTCAGAAACTTTAGATTTTAGAAAACGTTAGATCCATTCTGAATTTGATTGTAAGTTACACTTAAATTCTAAGAACTAGAAAATGTCTGAAGTTTACTTATCGGTGCCTTCCTAATTCAATGGCTTGCAAGACTCAAAAATTGAAAAATATGTTTATATTTCCAAGATTAACCGTTAACATTGTAACTCTAACATTATATTTCAACACATGTAAGAAGGTTTTCTTGATGCTATTAGGTTTATATTTTAAGAATTTTAATTATACCGATTCAAAACCGCAGCAATGAACTTTGTGTAGTTTTGTAAATGTGCTCTGCTAAAACTCCTTAGTATTTTCATCATTTAAATACAATAAAAATTGTGTCATTTTGGTGGAAGTATAAAAAAAAATTCTTTGTCTTGGAACGACCACCATTAGGTGTCACTATATAATATATTATAAGTACATACATACATAAGAAAATTATTTTTGGCATTTGTACAGTTCCTTATAAAGTCTTAAAAAAGAGTATGTATAGAGTATCTTATCAAAAATGTACTACATAATTTGTTCTTTTTTGTATTATTTCTGTTATATTGGTGTTCTTCTAATCCGGAACTAGTGCATCTTCTAATCTTAAGAAGATTTATCACGAATAACCATTTTAATTTCAATTAAATGGTGAAGTTCAAATGATTTTAGAATAATAAATATTGAATAGAAAATTTTTAAAATCAATAATAAGTTTATAATAATAGAATACTTTGAAAGATTCCGTTTAACCTTTTAGTTTTGATAGGTTGTATTTTGCATCGGATTATTATTATTATTCGAACAAAGTATTAGTAAATAACTGCTAAAATTAAAAAGGTATATATATATATAAAACTTATATATAGTAATTTTAACATTAAAATGGAATTAATTTCTATAAATAGCAATTACAATGCTTTAAACTATGTTGCTCTAAGTATACACATTTAAGAATATATTCTAAGGAATTCAATAAAATACAAAATATTAATAAACTTAATTTATAATACACAGTAAAACCGCTTAAAATTAGTTTTATTAACTAAATGGAAATTTATATTTATATTCACACATAAAACAATTAAATTAAGATTTTATTGTAAAATTATAAAAAGATTTTCTCTGAAAATTTTCTGGCAATATCTGGTAAATATTATGGGCTTGGAATTTATTAAATTCAAACAAATAATAGTGTAGGAGAGATTGTCCACATTCTTATGTAGGAAGTGAATGAATTGAAAATAAGTAAGAGAAATATAACTGTGGTACATTATTACGTTTAGGTTAAATATTTATGTATAGCTATACTAATTTTAAGTTTTATACAAGTGTGAAAATTTAAAACAGGTTTATTATACACTTCAACTCAACTTTCTATTCAGTTTTTTATTCAAATGAGTTTTATACACTGATGCACCGTTATTCTTAAAATATTTAATTGCGGGAATTCCCATCATTCGTGCTTCCACTAAAAATATATTTGCGGCGATTACCGTCATAATTTATGTGGATCTGTGTATATATGGAGAAATTAAGCTATTTTTTCAGATGGTTTGCTAAAAATTGAAGGGAGGAGAATGTGTTAATAATACCAAACTTTGCAGAAAAGATCATTTATACGTGAAGTAGGTCAACTAATATTAGCCTTTTGCGCCGTACATGTGTTGCGGTAAATCAAATTTCTAGTTTATCGCTTCTTCTATGAACTTGAATTTTTAATTATTGTGTGATTCAAAGTAATTACAGTCCACTGCATCTTTTTTTTTTTTTTAATACACTAGTCAAAATCTAGGAACCGATTCCTTTATACTATTCTAATAGATATGTAGGCTTGGTTATGGAGAGTTAGAAGGAAAATAGGATACAAAAGGAGAGTTGGCTGGTAGGTTTAAAACATTACAAATTATATAATGGTCTATTTCTATCAGAGAGGAACACATCGGATAGAAGCATGTTCCATATTGTAGCAGTTCTCACAATAAATGAGTTTCCACAACCAGTTTTACGCCACCTAGGGATTTTCAGTTTGTAGAAAAGAGCACTTGAGGCCTCCCTGGTGTTGCGTTGGCATTGTTTGTCTATTGAATAATAAACCAAAATTTCAAAGTTGCTGTTCCTTATTGTGACGCAAAAGATTTTTGTAAGGATTTTTTCGTTCTGATTCAAGACTAGTCTGCTGATTAAATTGAAATTTTGAATATGTGGTATACCCTTCACAGTTAAAATCATTCTAGAACATGTCAGAAAAACTTCGTGTTAGAATGGTTTCATTAAAGTGAATTATGTCTAATATTTTAATTCTCTTTTTATTTCAAATTTTTGCGGTTTTTTGGACGAACATGGAACACAATTTCTTAAATTGCCATTAACTTTTTGATGAAACTCTTCTTTGTTTTTTTTTTATTTTTTTGTTTGAAAGAAATTAAAAATTTCAGAGCCATAAAAATCTTAACAAATATCAAGTATAATTAAATCGATTGCACGAAAAATAATTTTTTGAAAATTCAGCTTTTATTAATTTGTTTTTTTTCTTCAAGGTCTTTAATTTGTGCACAAAAGAAATTAAATCGTTAGAAATCGATTTAAACTTTTCATAAATGTACAAAATTATTCCAGTTCAAATTTTGCCTTCAATTGATATTTTTATGTTGAAAGCATAAATTAATAAAAATTTTCAAGAATAAAGGAAAGTTTTGCCGTTTAAATGCTTAAAGGGGGGAAAAAACACCATAAAAACAACAACAAAAAAATTTAAAAAAGTGTAAATAAGTTGTGTATTAAAAACTTTAACCAAGCTGAATGCTCTGTTTTAAAAATTCAAATAAAATTAAACACTATACAATAAAATTGTATTAAAGCCTTTAAATAAATGTTAATTTCTGTTTACACTAAGATATGTTCGGAGTATTTTTCAGGGTTTTTGGACTACATTTATGCTAAAAATTTTTTTATTTACGTCAAAAACATTAAAATTAATCAAAATACATAACAAAGGTACTTTAGTTTTTTTTAGTACAATAACTAATTTAATATTTCCTCCTAAAAGTATGCAATATTTGGATACCCCTTTTTCTGGGCTTTATCAGTAAAGCAGGTGGCTTATTAACAGATATAGCGAATATGAATACTTCACAGACCTACTTTTAACCAATTATTTATAGATATATATCTATATATTTTAACGGTATAAACGTTAAAAGTACGTAGTTAACTTAATTAAAGTATGATTTATTATTTTAGTATAAGTAATGAACCTTCAATGATTACTATTTGAGCCTGAATAATATTGGAAAATTTTAACTGATTTATAATAGTTAAAATAATATTTGTAATAATAAATTAGTAAGTAAAAAAAATAGTTGTAATTTTAATAAGTAAGCGTCTTTAATCTCTAACAAAGTAGCATTTAATTCAGCGTTTAATTTTCTTTTATTTAAATATTAAATAAAAACCATCAGAGTTTTCATTTTTATTCCTTTTCCACTCCTTTAAGGAGAACAGGGTATTGACCAATTCTTTTTGGATTAGACTTCAGTTTCTTTAATCGTTATATTCGCTAAGCCGTTAATTACTCAGCTGTAGGTATTTTATAAGATTACGAAAACACAAATGTTAATTTTGTGCGCCATCTACTATCCTACACAATAGTTATTTATATATTTATATTTAATCTTATCTTATCATTACGATATTATTATAAAATTTTTTCGAAAATATTTTTTTATTTAAAATGATCTGAAAGACGTTTGAAACCGAGACTTTCATATGGAAGGCGGTGTCTTTACCACTGGTCAGATCAGATTAAGAAAACCAGAGTTTAATAACCGGAGTTTAATAGACAATTAAAATAATATTTCGTGTAATTAATTTGAGTAATTAACTTGTTTAAGCTTTGATAATAGGCAGGACACATCGTATTGTTTTCGGTAATAAGGATTTATAATTGGTAAAATATGACATTATATTTCACACATTTGGCAATGGTTTTTCATACTCTGGATTAAATTAATAGAATAGTACAGTTTCGTACAAAAAGTTCAACCCATGCTCGTATAAAAATAAAAAATTTAACAGAAAAATAAGAGTTAAAAAGCCGAGTTATTATATAAAATGTTACAATTATATTGTATTTGAATTGCATTATTTATTTCATGAAGAAGCACGTTAAAATTTTGAAACAATACTAAATTAAATAGTGTTAACAGTTAACAGTAACTTTTTTACAGTTAATAAATTAAATTTTCAAAATTATTCGTGAATTCATTTTTAAAAAGTTTTATTTTTATTTTTGAAAATTATACGTAAGTGGAACGGAACATACCTATACATATCAATAATTATAATTTTAACAAGAATCTTTGTTATAACATAAATTTATGAAACAACATTAAAATTACATTACAGAAAAAAGGAATACCGATTGCGTCACTTGTTATATCTATGACTTTATAACATATTTAATATTCGTATTCTAACAGAATAACTGTACAGAAGCAATGTTTTAATAAAAGCTTTTTAAATTTCTCTAATTTATTTTTTACTTTGGAATTTCGAAAATTATTTTGAGTAATTTAAAAGCTTTAGAGAAAATGTTAAACTGGAAATTAGTAAACTGGAAGGCTTACTGGAAGTTTATTGCTTAATGAATAATGTTTACTTTTATATTGAAATAATTTTAAATTGGAAAAAAATTCTCACGATGCTTAGCAATTTTTAGATTTTTTAACAGATTCGAATTTCGAAAATATTTCAGAACTTTTGGAAATGATAACATAATAAAAAAAAAGTTTTCCATTATACTTTTGATATTTGTACCGGTGAAATAGGTTAGTAATATTTTTTTTTTATTTTTTTTTATTACGTAAAAATACAGCTGTTTTGACGTCACAGCAGCTGGTCTATTTTCTGACTTTTGTTTTCTCTTTTTAATAATGTTTTTTGGTTTTTTTTTATTGCACTATTGTTATTTGTTGTTTTTTTTTTTTATTATAACTGATGGCCTTTTGTATTGTTCTCAATAACATTTAAAATTTCGTTATTTGGAAATCATTTCATAAAATGGCAATAAAATTACAAGTTTATGTATGGAATGGGAATGATATAATCGATTTTAAAGGATAAATTTGAAGGATTGTTATAAAGAACTGTTAAATTAGATTTAAATTTATGTAAATTTTTTTGTATTTCGAATTTGAATTGGTTTTATAAAAAATTCAAAATTAAAGTTAAAACGAATAAAATTAATAAAATTATTTTCCCACTCCATTAGGATTTGTTAAACCAAAGAAATTCCCTGACCCCATAAGGACACAATGAATGTGCTGAACATTTTAGATTGTGAATTTTAAACAGCGGTATGAAAAAGCTTGAAAGATTTAAAATATTAAAAATGTTGATAAGTAGATTATAAGAGCGAATGTAGCTGATGTAACTCACACTCAGATGAACTGTTACTGCATGAATTGTATTTTTTTTTTGAAAATTTATATATATTAGATTTGAAGCATGTATGGATTCAAACCATCAAAATAAATCTTGTTGTTGTTATGGGGGATATAATTGTGCCATTCCTACAGAAAGCTGTTGCGGCCTATTGTGCCAACCATTTTCAATACTTTCTATTAATTTATAAATAATATTGTATATTTGAAATTATATTTGGTTAACAAGTGGATGATCCGGGATAGTCCGTAAGGCAATTGAACCCATACCTCTTCGGTTAGTAAGCTAAATGCCCACTAGCTCACTGAGGTCCATGAAAGAAATAATACTGTATCTAAAATAATGCAATACAAACTTCTAACCAAATAATAGATTAAAAACCTCTAGTAGTCAAGACGTTTTTAATCGAAAAATACAGACGTAAACCGATTTCAAAAAATTTAAAATAAATTATATGCATATTATTTACGCAACTTGAAACAAAGATTTACTAGTTTGCATGCTTATTTCAAAACTAAATAAAGCAATTAAAAATTTAAATTATTAAACAATTGAAGTACAACATCGAAATTAACTACTGTGAATTTTAATTTTTCTAAAATTTGAATTTACAAATTGTTTCAATTTTCCTTTTCAATTTTTAACATCAAAGAGATTAAAATCGGAGCTAATACAAAATAATTATTTTGGAGAAGATGAAAACAATTACAAAGAAATGTAGTATAATATAATATAATTATATACTAAACATCAAAAGGTAATTTAAGATCCTGTTTTGCATTGCCTAACGTCATTCATAAATGTCACGGTAATTTCAAAAATATTTCTTTATTGTATTTTTATAAAAATAATTTGAATTCTCATAATCTTTCAAATCCTTTAATAAAAAAATATTTTTAGATTCTCCCCCCAGTGACTCTATTTTTAATTCAGCTTGTTTATTAATAATTTGCACATGTAAAATATTCTGGTGTAAGAGTCCAAAATATTCCACCAACATATTTCTCATTTTCAAGTACCTATTTTGGAAATTTAAATGAGTGAACATTTAATGTATAGGAATTCCAGTAGCTGAATATGAGAGAATAAAATCCAAACCCAAGATACAAAAAAAAAAAAAAAAAAACGAAACAACAGAAATTAAATTTAAAACAATTTCGAAATCAGCCGTTTTTTTATTGCACTTGCGCAGTAAAAACTTTATTTTGAAAAAGTCAATAAAAAATGGATTAAAAAGCTTTTTGACAGTTATCCTAGAATGAAAACAAAAACTAAATAAAATTTAATTTAATAATATTAGTAATTATTTGCAATAGTATTTGTGAGCTATTTTCATGTTCAAGTAAACTTTAAAAGTTTTCTATAGAAAATGTAATCATTATTTTGCAAAAAATTTCTAAAATTCTCTCTTTGTTCATTTTGATGTTTCAAATGTGAGTGTAAAACCTGAAAGTTTTAATTGAGAATTATTTTTTAAATTTTTGACATTTCAAATATACTGTCAAATTTTTAAGGATACATTAGTTAAAATGTATGTGCCTTTTACACTACAATTCTCGTATACACATAGTTATATAAATATATATTAATTTAACTACAGAAATTGTAACAATATTTATTAATGAGCAGCTGGTTTTTTTAGGACTCCATATATATATATGTACGAATAAGATTAAGAGCTAGTGAAGGTCTTTTAATATTTTCTGTTTTTTTTTTTTTTTTATATTTATAAAAGCTTTTTTTCAATTGTAATTTTTAGAGTAGAATTATTTAAAATTTTTAACTGTGTTTTCTTAGCTTTATATACTGTACTCATGTATATATATATATATATATACATACACACACGTATAATGTAAAACATATTAAGATGAAATGAAAAAAAAAAAATTGAATATATATACGAGTATAATAAAATCCTATAATTTACAAAATACTATCTATACTGTCATCAAAGCTTCATTCCCAGGACCTTCGTTAATATAATTCTAATTTTGTTTCTTTTAGTCTGAATGAGGCCGCCAACTGTGTTTGTTCTGAAATCGTAGAAAGTTAAAACGCGCGTTTTTTTTGGAATTTTACGGTTAATAAAATCACAGAGAAAAAAAAAAAAATTAAAAAAAAGGAAAACACTATTGTTTTTTTTTTTTTATTTTTTGTATAAAATAATGGAAAAATTTAATTTTATTCGTTGCTCTAGAAAAATGTTGAAAAAAAGAAAAGGATAGAAATATATATATTTTTTAAATAAATATATATATATAATTGTAATATATAAAAAAAGTAAATAAATTAAAAAAAAAAAAAAAGTTTAATAAGTATATAAAAATATATCTATATATTTCATTGTTATATTTCATACTTTAAATGTATATAAAAAAAAGTATATAATAAATATACATAAGTAACATATTATAATATTAAATTTATGTGATTCCTATTTTTTTTTTTTACTATTTTCAACTATGGTATTATAAAATTAATGCACAATTTTAATACTTATATATATAATGTACATATATATATATATTTCTTAATATGACCATGAATATTTGAAAAAAAAAAGTTGAAAATATCTAGGCTTATCCATGTTGATTGCTTTAAAGTTATAATTGAATTATAATTAAAAAGTTTTTTTGCTTTTTTATGTTTGTACAGAACGAATAAAAAAAAAAAAAAAAAAAAAAAATGTATTTAAATTTTATTGAGAACGTGCTATGATTAATAAAAAAGATTCAAAAAGAGTTAAACGTGCGGGTGGAATAACTCTTTTTCGTTTTTTACTAAATTAAATTATTTTGAAAAATTTTGTAAATTCAATAAAATGAAAATAAAAATATAAGCCTTTTTTTCAAAAAAAATTTCAATAAATATGTGTGTTTGTTAGTTATTATTTTGTTTGAATAAAAAAACAAAAACAAAACACAAAAAAAAAAAATACAACGTCCTTGATCCTAATTTTGAAATATTGTTGTTTAGCATTTGTAAGTGTTCAAAAATATATAAAGTGATTCAGTAAAAGTGTCAAATTTTATTCATATGTTTTTATATTGAATTGTTTTTTTTTTTTTTTATATAAAATAAATAAAGTATTTATTTACATATACATATTTATATATATATAACTTATACTGTCATTTGTTTGAAAAATATTACTTAATGAAGAAAACAAATTGAAAAACCCAAAAATATTACAGAATAATACAAAATAAATAATTAAAAATTAAATTTACTTCAAAAATCAAAAGTTCTGACATATTTATATAGATACAAAATATACAATATACAGAGGAACTTAAAGGACTAACGCACAACAAAGCAACAAATCAACTGAAAAATTTTATATTACACAATTATTATTAAACAACAGAATAAATAAACTGTCATCTGTCAAATATTACAAAAAAAAAATTATTATTCTTGTAAATAAAAAAAAAAAAAAGAAATACAAACAAAGACAAGAAATAAAAATTTGTTGTGCAAAACTACTTCTTTATTTTCATTTTTTACCAGTTAATTTTTCAATCAATTGTCAAAAAATATGTCATAATATTCACACACATGGTATTTTATCAATCTCTATTATAAGTTTTGTTTTTTTTTTTTCACATTTCTATTCATATTTTATTCTGTTTGTATGTGTGTGCGTTTGTGTATTTGTTATTTTACAACAAATTAAACTTTAATAATAAAAAAAAAAAAAACAAAAAAAAATCAAATTCAAAATATAAATAAATTTTTTTTTAAAAAAAATAAAATATAAAATATAAAAAAAAAAAAAAATATGTTTAAATTGAGTACATGAGTGAAATATCACAGGATTTTTGATGACAACAGTAGATAAAACATAACCTAAAACCTAGTATTAAAAAACAACAACACAAAAACAATACAAAAAAAATTGAAGTAAAAAAAAAAACAACAACAAAAAAATCAAAAATCAAACCAGAATAAAGCAAAACAAAGAAAAATACAAAAATAAAAAAAATAAAGAGAAAGAGAGAAATTTCTTCGTCTTTTTGTTTTGTTGTTATTGCTTTTTTTTTTTTTTTTATCGTGATGTTCTTTTATTATTTTTATATTAAGAGTTAAGACTTATTCAAAAAAAATTTTTATTGAAAGCTTTCATTGTCTACTCGAAAAAAGACAAGAAGAGCTGAGAAATACAAAAAAAAAAACAAACAAGAAAAAAACAACAACAATAATAATAAAAAGGAAAAATTTTAAAATACGAATAAAATATACGGATCAAAAAAAAAAATTGAATATTATGAAAAATAGAAAGTGAAATATAACCTAAAACATATTTTTTTTTTTTATTTAGTTCTAAAAAAAAAAAAAAAAAAAAAAACGAAGAAATTTGTTAAAAAGATAAAATATTCATTCATTTAATATGGCACGTTAAACAAATGTGTCAAAAGTATTTTGAGTAAAATTTTTTTTTTGTTCTTTTGTTTGTTTTTTTTCTTACATGTTTTTTACTTTGTTTCATTTTTCAAAAATATAAAAAAAAATAAACAAAACAAAAATATTAAAATATAAAAAAAATATATTTTACACATCCCTGATAATGCAATAAAACAAAGTAAGAAAAAAAAATTACATTAAAACAATAACAAATAAAGAGTAAAAATAACAAAAAAATAATAATAATAAAAAACCAACAACAAACAAATTAAGAAAAAAGTCGAATAATATAAAAAACATATGACGTAAGGATTTCACATATAAAAGATAACAACAACAACAACAACTAGAAAAAAATAATTTAATAATACAAAAAAAAAAAAACAACAAAATTAAATAACAGTAAAATTTGTCATTTTACATATTTTATAGCTCTCTCTCCTTTTTGACAATTAAAGGATACTTTAAGAGGTTTGTAAAAATGAAATAACTGTTAATATTTTTAAAATAATATTTCATACATTATATGTATACAAATAATATAATTAATTTAATATGTATATGTATATGTATTAATGTTATTATATTTCATATATTGTATGTGAATTTAAGTTACAATTTTAACTATGTTAGGTATATTAAATTTATATGTATGTAATTAATTTTTTTTTTTTTTTGAATTGAAATTTAAAATAAGAAAAGACATTGTATTTGTTTTTATTCTCCGGTTTTGTGTATACTGTTATTTATACTGTTATTTTACAGTTATGCTAGTCCTTTTTCACTGAACATAATAATTCCGTTACATACGATATGATTAAGATATAATTCTTTCTTAATATATACTTGTATATATATATAATTGAAAATGAACGTGTATGAACATGTATAAAATGTGTACAATAACCCCGGCTTTTTTTATTATTTAGGTACTTTCAGTTTATGTGGAACGATGGGATGCGAAGTACAAAGGGGTTATATTTAAATCATTTATCTCTTTTTATTGTGTGTGTGTATGAGATGTTAAAATAATGTTATTATTTAATATACAAATGAAATGAGTTGTTTTTTATTTTTGTTTGTTGATTTTTTTGATTAGGTTAAAAAAAACAAACAAACACACGAAATAAATTTATTTGAAAATGAAAATGTAAAAAGATTTGTTTT
This sequence comes from Dolichopus griseipennis, assembly GCA_963082915.1. Lineage (NCBI taxonomy): Eukaryota > Metazoa > Arthropoda > Insecta > Diptera > Dolichopodidae > Dolichopus > Dolichopus griseipennis. The sequence continues at coordinate 28,281 of CAUJBZ010000348.1, read as the reverse complement.
TTTTTTTTTTTTGTTTATTTACAATGGAAAATTAAATTAGGGGAAAAAATGCAAAACAAAAAAAAAAAATTTTTTTTTTAAAATTAAGTTATAAAATTGTTATCTTTTGGTATTTTTTAATTCTTATGTCTTGTGTTTTCAATGTTATCTTAAAAGGTAAATTTGATAATTTTTTTTAAATATGAAAATGAGTTGTACTTAGAATGGAAAAATTAATATTAAGATGTTGGGTAAATAATATATACTTATGTAGGTATATAAGTATATAAAGAAATGCAAATTCAGTGATTGCAAGATCATGGAATTCATTAAATTTCGTATATATTAGTTTTTTCCTGTTATTTAATTGGCACTACATTGCCGAGGTTCGATTTTTTTAAATTTTTTTATATTGCATAAATCAAGGCGCAAATTTTTTCTTATTATAGGCCAGGGGTATCACATTTAGATAGTATGCATATAGGCCAACAGAAAGATATATTAATCTGTTTTAATCCCCATTAAAATATTCATCTGTAAATGCGAATTTGAAATAACGCGATTTGAAAAAAAATTATTCAATTCTCTTTTTACATGATGAAATATGAAATAACGCGATTTCAAAACATGGTTAAATTAGATTTAAACTATTTGAAAATCCATAAAATAATTTCATCAAGAAAAAATATAATTTTTTTAATAACATACACATATGGAATTGAGTTCCTTTGACTAACTTCTGTGAATTATACAAAGATAATTTATGAACAACTAAAAGCAAAGGATCAATAACTGGCTTTGCGACCAAGACCACACCAACATTGCAGCAGCATAAGTATTAAACTGAAATTTCGACTATTGAGAGTCATACATTACGGTAGTATGATTATTAAAATTTGTCAATCCCCTACTTTTGTATGCACTTCATATCTTTTTTTGCGCGATTTTGTTTCTGCGCGGATTATTTCGGAATCATCTACCGCGTAAAAAAAAGAATTTTAGTGTATAGACTAAATTTTAAGGGTTTAGACCTTTTATAGAGTAAAATTAAGCCCGTATATGCAATTTAAAACTCATAGTGACTCCAAATATGTATTTATTAATTTCACTTCTATTCAGATGTTGGTAATGCAATATTTTAAACTTACTCTATACTCTTTTTAGCACTTATTGAAACAGGTATGGCTATGTAAAATTCTTTTAAACCACTTATGGTTTTTTTTAAAGGTTTTATTAACCGAAAAGAAAACAAACGTGTAATGTAAAAATTAAAAGAAAACATTTAATTTAAATTAAATAACCAAATTAAATAATCAAAATATTATAAAACAAAATTAAGAACACAAAAACCCTTAAAAGTTTACAAAGTTTCTAAAGAACATGTGTTTATGTTATTACTTGTGTAAATTCAAAAACAATTCATATGAAATTTTTAGTTTGTATCTTTCTTAATTCAAAGTAATAAACAAAAAAATTCTATGGAAGTTTTTAACTGCAGATAAATTCCCATTTTTCTTCTTATTCATTTTCCTCGTGTCTTTATGATTGACGACATTTTGAATAAAATATTATTACCACTTTGCATTGTCATTATTTTTATTTTTTAAACATTTGATAAAGTTGAGAAGTTCTATCACATAGACATTGAAATTTAACAAAGTTTTAAATCAAGGCAAAAAATATCATGGGTTTGTTACTTTTTTGCTAAAAGATATTTAATTTTAAATTTTGAGTTTTTTTATATAACTTAAAAATATCTTTGGTAAAAAAATTTCTAGTCAATAGTTTATGTAGTCTTTCAAATTTAACTTTTGTCCCAAAATTTTGTACTTGAATAAGTACAAAATGGCATAATAAAAAGATAAAAAAAAATTATATTATAAATTTTTAGTAAATTAATCAAATTAATTTGTACTCGAAATAAATAATTCGTGGGTTTCCATTTTTAATATGATATCACTTTTCTTGTGCTCGTATATCACAATTTTTAAATAATTTCAGTAGAATGTTCTTCAATAGATAAAAGTCTATACGACAGTAAATATGACACCTACAAAGTCTAGGATTTTTTTTGTCAATGAAATCTTGTGATTTAATAATCGAAATTGAGTGGGTGTTATTTAATAGGACTTTTTATTTAATGTCTAATGTCAAAATTAGAAATTTTAGTAAAAATGAATAAATCTTTTAATAAAAATTTTCTTAGACCATTCCTTGCAAAATAATAAAATTTAAGAAATCGCATATAATGATATTTCATGGATATCTTTTTATATAATTTTTATATAAATTAAATATAGATTAAATTAACTAATTAACTAACTTTATCTTTATATATTTTTTTGAATAATTTAAATTGTATAGGAGGATTACAAGATTAAAAAAAATTTTCTAAACATTTCTATGAATAAGAATTATAATTTAAGTTTTTAATATTCTTAGAAGTCTTCAAATTTAGTACAGAAAATTTTCTGAGGCATTAGGTTAAAGTACAAAAATACCTACACAAATAAATATATCTAATTAAATGTTCACCTATTATACTGATTAGGCGTTTAATTTACAAAAGATTAAGGAATTATATAAAAGGTGGATTTTTATAGGATAATTTCATATAGTTTTTATTTTAAAACACCCTGAAACATCCTGTAATATCGCTTTAAATTATTTTGATTTTAGTTAAAACTTGTTTTAAAAATATTAATGAATTTTTTTTTAGAAAGGTAGAAACACTCCTGAAAGACTTAAAAACCAGCTCCCAAGCATTTGTTTCAGATACATGTGATTATATGAAAATATCGTATCATATTGATGCACCAATGTAATTACAATAAATAGAATTTTTCATATTTATTTGAATGAAATTAAAAGAGTAAATTAATTTTAAAACGTTTTAAATTAATTTTGCTTTTTATCAAAATCTGATTTAAAAAATAAAAATAATCTACTATAATCTACTTTGATATATTATTTTAATACTTCGATTATTTCAGTGATTTTAATTAATTAATCTGATATTTTTGATCCATTAAAACTTTTTTAAATAAAATGCAAAATATAACTAAAAATAATTAAAAATTTATTTGATAGAAACAAAGGCATAATTGAACTTTGAAAATTATTTATAACTTTTTAAATTATTTATAAAATTTCCCGATTTAATAAAAGGAATTAAACGAATATGATTAACGCACGGTTGTTTGAATATCAATTTATTAATTCGTTTCATAAATGTTAAATAGTTTTAAACCTAGGAATTAAATCACTATTCACCTGTTCCTTCTAATGGATAGACATAGTTAGTAGATAAGTATTGGCTTTTGTGTTTTAAAGATCGATGTTAGGTGAAACGAATTAAGTCGATTATTCACTTAACTTGAACCGATTAATTGGTTAGTTCGATTCAAAATATTGTGCAGTGATATTTCCGATATGATTCGGGAAAGATATTTTTAAATAGTCCCTTGCCTCATACAATATGATAAGGGAGTGAAGCATTCTCATCCTTTTCAGGCTTGGCAGATAATGCTATCCACTAATTTTATTAGTTATATTATTTATTTTGTATAAACCATATTTTTCATATTTTACTATATAAATCTGGTCACCATGGAGATTTGTAAAGAAAAATTATTTTTCAATAGAATATTTCATGATCTGTACGGGAAGCAAACATGCGCCTCCTCAGTTAGTTAGCCAAATGCAGATAATTTAACCTATGTTTTCTGTACAGTAAGAAAAACTAGAATCTTATTTTTTATAATATCAAAGATATTTTTTTTTTTAATTTTCTTATAATTTTTTAATTTATTAAATTATTTTTTAATAAATTTGTGATAAGAGATCATAAATCTCATTAGTTTTTTATGGTTACTAATAAGGAGTTTTTGAACTAATAATTTATGCGACATATATTTAGTATCACCAATTTAAAAATACTATTCGTATCTTAGGGTTATATAATTTACAAAACGAAAATTTCATATTATTTGAATATTTATTAAAAATTTAAAAATTTTAAGGCTGTTATAGTTTCAACGGTAAGGGTAAGAGGTCTTAGCTTCCCGAAAAAATATTACAGCATAGAAATATTATATAACAATATTATAATCTGACCAATGGAATAGTGGTGAAGACGCTGCCCTTCATGTGGAAGGTTTCAAGTTCAAACTCCGGTCAGATCATTTATCTAATAAAAAAATAATAACTCTTGTGTAGTATAATAGATGGTGCACAAAAATAACATTTCTATACTTCATAATCTTACGAATTTATGACGTAATTATAATATGTTATATATTATATTATGAGGTTACTTAAAAATTCGAAAAAGTAATAAAATATTGGTTAAAATTTTTAATAAATTATTTAAATTTCGATGTAAATCTCTAAATCTGAAATTTTTTATTGATTATATCTACTACGATTTATCGTTAGTTATTAGTTTCTTATACATAAATTAGGTTTAAGTGTTATACTAATTTATTTTCCAAACATTGAAAACGAGTTCTAAGAAATTTTGTGATGGAATACAAGTTGGAGTACAAGTCAAAAGTTACCCTATGAAAAATATTCATTTTATTTTGAAAATTTTCCAAAATGTTTTAAAATCGCCTATTCAATCAATTTGTAATCATTTATCAGTTATTTTGAATGTGTGTTTTTTTGCAGATCAATACAGACAGCCAAAGATTATTCGCAAATCTCGGGATCTCCTTTTGTCTAAATATTTTTTAAATAATGTCTAACTTTCTAAATTTAATATTTAATGGAAAAATTCTCAATTTTTTTAATTAACTTTTAGAATTTTAAAGTTGCAAATTAACTTGAAATATTAATAGGTACTTCATTATCAATTTTGAATAGTTATTATTCTAATAAAAAATATCTACTTACTGGTCAATAGTCAATTATAATTATTAAATTCTAAATTAAAAATAGAAATTCTAGAAATCGAATTGAATACCAAAAAATTCTTTTGTATGTAAGTTTTCTAATTTATTTTGAAGATATCAAACGAATTATTATATTATGGAATTGATTGTCCTGAGAAAATTTTCCAAAACCAAGAAGGAAGCTAAGTTGTACATAAGAATAATAAGGTACAACAAAAGAACTGATGATCAAAATTAAAATAATAATGAAGTAAATCAAAATTTTTTTTTGAAAATTTATCTTAAATTATTGAAAGATATTTTGAAAATTTTCGTTCTCTTTGTTTCAATTATAATTAATGTGATATCTCTACTTTATCTTGTCTGGAATATTGAAATTTGTTTTCTCTTTTTTGCATTCATTTTTTTTCAGAAAATTTATTTTTTGAAGAATGTCCTGTAATTTTTCAATATCAAAATATTATATTTAATAATAAAATAGATTCATACTGGAAAATTTATAATTTTGATTATTTTTAGATAGAATGGAACAAAGAAATTGAATTAGAGATGGGAAAGGAAATTTTATTAAAGACTATTTTAAAAAATATTGGTTTATTAATAATACGATTGCTTGTCTCATTTTAAGCATTTTATGGATTATGTTCGAAATCAAATAAAATTTAAAATTCATCTATTTAAAAATTCAATTTCCAAATAAATTTACTGTATATCGAATCTATATAGGTAAGAGTTCAGGTTGGCCAAAAAAGTGCTTTGCTAATTGTTAATATTAAAAGAACGATCTTTTACCGTAGTTCTGCTTTTCATAATTCGGTTTTTTTGAATCGTTTTTGGAAAATGCGGTTTTTCAAAATCTGGTATTTTAAAATTCCGAAATTTCAAATTTCGCTCTTTCCATCAAAAGCAGGATATTCCAATTTTCTATAGTATTTGAATATATCTAAATGCTAGTTTCGAATTAATAGGGATTTTAAAGTTGAATTCAGAAATTGGGTTATTATACATTTTTTCCAGTGTAAAGGTCTGAATTAGGAGATATTTTAGAGTTGGTTATAAAACAAGGGTTTTAATAATTTGTTTAGGGGAGGATTGACATGGGTAGCCTACACTAATTTTAAAAAACCGATTTTGATTAAACTCGATTTTGGAAAATCTTTCGCCTATAGAAACTATGTGATTTAAAAATACTGAATTTTGATAAAAATGGGTTACAATATATGTATATCAGCTTTTGTAATAGGATTCGAACTCGGAAAAAGGCTTTTGTATTTTTACTTTCACTAGGATTCGAACTCGGGCTTTTCGCATGAAAGGTCGGCACTCAACCACTGTGCCATCCAACCGATGCGACACATATTTAGTATCACAAATTTAAAAATCGTAGGGTTATATTATTCCCAAAATGAAAATTTCATATTACTTGAATATTAATTAAAAATTTCAAAATATTAAGGCTGTTATGGTTTCAATAATTAAGGTTAGAGGTTTTATTTTTCTGAAAAAATAGTATACTGGTAAGGACTCCGCTTTTCATGAGGAAATGTCGGATTCATACCCCGCTCAAATCATTTATCTAACAAAAAAATATTGTAACATTGTGTATTTATATGGTAAAGTTTATATCCTAAATCCTAATAATCAAATGTTTGTCACAATTTTTAATAAATTATTTAAATTTATTTTAAATTAAAATCTTAAAATATGAATTCACAAAGTTTTATATTCTGCTATTAATTTTTCCTGTAGTTCATCTATTGGTTAAATTTTCTATACATTTGAAAAATCTATATATATAAAAGGGAATGTTTGTGTGTATGTTTGTTTGTTTGTTTGTTTGTTTGTTTGTTTGTATGTAGCGAATAGACTCCTAAACTACCCAGCCGATTTTCATGAAAATTTGTATATAGGGGTTTTTGGGTACGGAAAGAAATCGTGGCCCAAAAATTTTGCTTTAACGGACCGACAAGTTGGGGCTGTGGTGCAAGTATTTAAACTTCTTTGTTCTAAAATGAAAACGGTTTGACCGATTGACTTCAAATTTTGTATACGTGATGCTCTTTGAGAATTGAGTAGACACTATTAACAGTTTTGGAATTTATTAACCCATGTCGGGCCGACGGGTGGTCAAAAAAAATTTTGGGTCCAAACTTTGTCCGATTTTACGAAATTCTGCTTTAGTTTAAAAGAAAGCCCCAAAAAAATTTTTGTTGAGTTCCATTAACCCATTGCGGCCCAACAGCTTTTTATAGGTTTTTTAAATACTTTACTCTAAATTCGAAACGGTTTGACCGATTGACTTCAAATTTTGTATACGTGATGCTCTTTGAGAATTGAGTAGATACTATTGACAGTTTTGGAATTTGTTAACCCATGTAGGGCCGACGGGTGGTCAAAAAAAATTTTGGGTCCAAATTTTGTCCGATTTTACGAAATTCTGCTTTAGTTTAAAAGAAAGCCCCAAAAAAATTTTGTTGAGTTCCATTAACCCATTGCGGCCAACAGCTTATTATAGGTTTTTTCAATATTTTACTCTAAATACGAAACGGTTTGACCGATTGACTTCAAATTTTGTATACGTGATTCTCCTTGAGAATTGAGTTGACACTATTAACAGTTTTGGAATTTGTTAACCCATGTAGGGCCGACGGGTGGTCAAAAAAAATTTTGGGTCCAAATTTTGTCCGATTTTACGAAATTCTGCTTTAGCTTTAAAAAAATTTTGTTGAGTTCCATTAACCCATTGCGGCCCAAAAGCTTTTTATAGGTTTTTTCAATACTTTACTCTAAATTCGAAACAGTTTGACCAATTGACTTCAAATTTTGTATACGTGATGCTCCTTGAGAATTGAGTTGACACTATTAACAGTTTTGGAATTTATTAACCCATGTTGGGCCGACGGGGTGTCAAAAAAAATTTTGGGTCCGAATTTTGTCCGATTTTATGAAATTCTGCTTTGGCTAAAAAGAAAACCCACAAAAAAATTTTGTTGACTTGCATTAACCCATTGGGGCCAACAGCTTTTTATAGGTTTTTTCAATACTTAACTCTAAATTAAAAACGGTTTGACCGATTTTCTTTAAATTTTATATACGTGCTCCCCTGTGAGAATTGAGTTGACACTATTAACAGATTTGGAATTTGTTAACCCATGTCGGTCAAAATAATTTTGGAAGCTAATATTGTCAAAATTTGCGAAGTACTGCTTTGGCTAAAAAGAAAGCCTCAAAAAAATTTTGTTGAGTGATTTGGAAGCAAATTACGTCCAATTTTGCGCAATACTGCTTTGCCCAAACAGAAAGTGTAGTTCCGTTAACCCAGTGGGGCAAAGTGGCTTTTAATAGATTTTTGCGTTACTTAACTCTAAATTAGAAACGATTTGACCGGTTTACTTCAAATTTTACATGTGTGAAGCAACTTGAAAATGGAGTTGAGTCTGTTAACAGTCGGTCCTGCGATTTTTCAAAAAATTTTTTTGGAAGTAAATTACGTCAAAATTTGGAAAGTAGTTCGTACTGCTTTGAATTACAGAAAGTTTCAAAAATTACTAGAATAATCCTAGAAAAATCGTTTTAAAAAGATTGCTTTCACACATTTTAAAATTTACATGTGTAAACCGTGTTTTGTGTTAACTTTTTGCAGTAACATCAAATTCAATTAAACCTCCATTGAGAGGCGCAGCAACGCGCACCGGGTATTAGCTAGTATTAAATAAAATTATATTATGTATTTTTTTGTATTCATTCTTTCGCATATTCGTGCATCAATTATCACAAAATTTCAAAAATACTAAAACTTCACTAAACTTTCATTGAACCACAATTCATCAAGTTTATAGTTTTAAGTAAAATTGAATTGAAATTTAAATATACGTATTGTATGGAAAAACTCTGTTAATGCTCACATTGACCTGAAAAACAAATATTGAAAACGATATATTAAAACAATTTTTAGTTTTATCATTATAAAACACAATTTAGTTGTGGGTTAACAAAACTCGAAAGTATGAAATATTTTGATTTATATGAGAACTGGGGTTGGAACATTAAACGAATTAAATAAATTTTTGAGGGAAACGGCAGATCATTTTTCAAAAATATTATTAAATTTCAAATTCATAAATTTTTGTGTTAAGAAGTTGAAACAAAAAATAAACTCTTACAAGAACATGTACAGAAATGTTGGTTTCAAGATCTGCCGTAGCAGTCTGGTTTTAGGATCTGCCAAGGTTCGACTCAAAAAATAATTATACTGTAGGTTACTAATGACGAAAACAAGGGTGTGATTACAAAAAGTTAAAATCGGGATTCGGATTTTAGAGGCTTTCGATCGACCTAAGGCCAAACGAGCATAATTCCGAAACCAATAAAGGCAGAACTAAAATTTTTTTACAAAAATGTTCCATCAAAATTTGGATTAATTATTGTGATAGTTCAGGTACCTCCAACAACACTTTCCAAGACTTAACATCCAATTTCCAAATTAATAATGATATAATAATTTTAAAATAAATATAAAACCTTTAAGTTTATTTCAAGGGTGTTCGTTGCTATTTACTTTGTGTCCCTGAAATTTATGGGCAATTAGATGAATTGAAAAGTGTTTTATATATTACTGAAAATGTCTTGTATATCCCAGATTAATTCCATAAAAGTGAACTTATGTTTTTGATTAAGTGGTCTCTAATAAATTTCCTTTTTTGTCTAAGAGGATAATTTGAAAACTTTCTAAGAACCAAGCATGATCTCATTCATTCCGCTGTTCATCAGCAAAAGAAAGACTTGATAAGATTAGTTTATTAACTATACTTATAGTAGTAGAGTACTAAAGTAATTTTTGTACTCAATCAAATAAGTTACTTATCTGAAATATTTATATCAAATTTCAATTCCAAGCTGATATCTATCTCTGTCTGAAATAAATGGATAGGCCAAGATTTCAGGATAATTGATTAGTATAATTTTGTAGTTAGGATATTCGTGTATAAAACAGTCCCCCTATACCATAATTAATTTTTAAATATGAAGTTAAATCTGAAATTTTAAACGCCTATCCTGTATTTCCTTTAAAGGATTATCAATAAACATTAGCCTATTTATAAAAAAACTAAATTTCATATCGATATTCGTCTGTAGTCCAGAAAACAAGTAAATAAACTTAATTTTCACGGTTTCCTTTGTATTTTCACCATTCATTAAATAAAACGCTGATCACTGATTCTTCCTGGTTATTTTAATATTATCATTTTTTTTTTTTTTTGGAAAATGAAAAAAAAACTGAAATTGAAAATAAAAATTAAAAATAAATTAAAGTAATAATGATTACATTAGGAATGAATTAAATTATAATAAAAGTATATATATATTATATAAATTTGTTAAAATATTTTTTCTCGATTAATTTTACGATTTTAATAAAAAAACAAATAATGTGAAAATATTATATTTTTAGTCTGTTCAATTGTGCATACAAAATTGGGGTTAAAAATACAATGATATAAAAATTTTATTTAAAATAAGATTTATCAAAGTTAAATTCAGAACTATAGTACTTAATTAAATTATTTTTTTCAAATGCATACGTTTTAAGGGCTTACGATGTTCTAAATTAGAAATCTCATTGAAAAACCATGCATTATTAAGTGATTTTTCGTTTTAGTGGGATTTTAAGGGTATTTAGAACGCCACTTTTAACCCTACTGTGGTAATTATAATTTAATCTGTTTTGAATTTAGAATAAAAATTAAAAGTACACTTCATTATGGAAAATTTTGTAGTCTATTTAACTTTCCTAAAAGCTTGTAACCTCGGTGTATAGAATTTTCAATTTGTACTTAAAGTTTGATAACTTTAATCTTTAAAAATTGTATTTTAAGATTGCAAAATAACCGACGAAACTAAAGATTTAACTAATCATAACATGTTTTTAAATCATTTATGCTTCTTTAAATTTTTTGCAATTGGTTTAGAACATTTTTTTATTAAAAAATATTTAATTGAGGTTAATGAAAACCTGAGCCATAACAATTGCTGGTTAAAATTAGATATTAATTAAATATATTCAAATATTTTCTGTATATATTAGATCAGTGACGTTGTGATTAGGACGTTGGTTTTTCAATCGAAGAGTCACGGATTCAAACCACGATTGGATTAAATGTAATAAACAAAAAATAAATCATATCACAATATAAAATAAAATACCTGTCCCAACTCAATAGGAAAGGCTGAATCAATTACTTATCACATATTTCATGCATTTCGTAGAGGATCACTCATAAAAAATAAATAAAATTTCCTGTATATATGTGTTAAATTTTTTATTAAATGTTTTTACATAATTATTAAATAATTTTAGAAATTTTTTTTTTAAAATTGGGAGTTTTTCTAAATAATTTTTAAATTTTTCATTTCAAATGCAGAATTTTATTTTATAAATTCACAATTTTGTTTAATAAATTTAGAAATTTTTTTTTATTCCGAAATATGAAATTAATATTAAATTTCAAATGGAATTTAATTGTTTGGAGTTTTAAAAAATTTTACCAAAAAATGCCTTTGAAGTTCTGTTTAAATTTGAGACTAGAAGGTATGTTGAAGCATGTATATATCGCAGCATTATAGTTAGAAGTTTCTTATATCAAATTAGGATTTTCATTCCAATATTGAGATCAATTTTCAAATCTGTATCCATTTGCAGTAGATAAGTCTGGTTAGATTGCAGAAATAGTTTGGTTGGTTATAGAATATTTCTTACAAATAACTACACTTAAACTTATTTTGTTCGTTTTTAATTACGCAGGACGCAGGTTAACAAAGCGCCATCAACATAATAAAACTATGAATTATATAAGTTTGAGTTAATGATTGGATATATTTTTAATATATTAAAAGCACCGTATATTTGTTTTTACTTCATTTTCATTTTACTTTTTAATAATTAATTTATAGATCTATGGAAGAATATAATTTAAATAGTTGCCATCATAGAAACCTTAGATTAAATGAGATGAAGATTAAATTTTAAAACAACTGCAATATGTTACTCAAAAACTTATTGAGATTTAAAACAAAATGAATGAAATTTATAATTTATATTAGAATGTATCACCAAATGAATACGGCAATTCTTTTAACGCTGATTCATTTTACTTACAGTAAGAATGTCATGCAATTTCGCTTTCTTTTTAATGTTATCTTTCATTTTTCTCTTTTTATTTTTTTTTTTATTTGTTGTTGTTGTTGTTATTGTGCCCTTAAAGGATGTAGCATAATTTAGATTACACGTATATATATATATATATATATATACATATATGTTAAGTTATAATGAAGTTACAAAGAGTGTGAAAGAGAAAGAGCAACAAAAATAAAAACAGAATGAAACAGAATGAAAAAGAATGAAAAATTATTACAATTTTTCTTCCACTTTAAAATTGAAATAATTTTTATTCATTTTTTTTTTTATTCATCTTGTTCATATTTTTTGTATCATCCCTTCAAGCATTAATTCCACTTTTACTGTTATATATTTTTTTTGTTTTTGTTTTTACTCATGTTGTTGCCTGTTATTAAATTTCAATTTTTTTTTTTTACAGTTCTAAAAGTTCTAATACTGTAAAAAGCATCAGTAGAGAACTGATGCTTCTTTTGCAATCCAGAGAAAGCAATCCATATGCATATTCAATGAGATTTTCAATTTCCTTTTTTTTTATTTACTTGTTTTTGTTTTTATTATTTTATTTTGCAATTTTTTTTGTTTTTGTTTTTTTTTTTTTTTTATGATATGTACCATTTCTCATACAGAAGATATCATTTTTATCATCATCATTATTATCAATATCATCATAATCATTTTTTTTGAATTAATATTATGAACAGTAATATGAAATATACATATACAAAGATACATATACACATATACCTACACAAAAACAAAAAATAAATGAAGATAAGAAGATTCTAATATTATATTATATGAGCTTGTAATCGTGTATAGTGTGTACCTATATATGGAAAAGAATATGTGTCAAAATCCTCGAATAATCATAAACAGCCTCACTTTTAGATGTTGGTTTTATTTTTATTTTCTTTAATAAGGAAAACAGAAGGAGATGAAAATATTATGAAATATCTAAACTCTATAATTCTCTCCCTTTTCGTTTTCTTTCATAATTCCAAAAAAAAAAAAAAAAAAAAAAAAAAAAAATATGGAATAGAAAATAAAAAAAAATTGGAAGGAATATGAAAACATTTGAAGATTCTAGGCTCGTTTATCGCAAGCAATTCATCGCGATGGAATTCATCGCAAGCAATTCATCGCGATGGAATTCATCGCAAACAATTCATCGCAAGCAATTCATCGCAAGCAATTCATCGTAAGCAATTTATTATTATTTAATTATTTAACTCTGGTAGCCAGAACAATCGCGCGATTTTTTTTTTTTCTAACATTGTATATACAAACACACATATAAATATTCTGGAAAAAGCGCTAGTCCTGATTTAGAATTCAACTCTAAAATCCAATATTACATTAGGTATCGGATATTCATCGCAATAAACTTCGCGATGAATATTTCCTTGCGATGAATTGCTTGCGATGAATTGCTTACGATGAATTGCTTACGATGAATTGCTTGCGATGAACTTTGCTGTGAATTTATTATTGCGATAAACTAGCCGGATACCCATTTGAATACTACGCGTCCATAAATAATAATGGAAATATGTTAAATAAAAAAACAGAAAAGTCATTTTTTGAATATAGGGATCGAGTTGTAAAAAAACGGGAAGTAAAACATGCATTTAAAGCAACTCATTAAAAAAAAACACAACAACGTTTGAACGAAATCGTTTCAATAAAATTCCTATAAATTTTATTTTCAACGTTTTTTAAAAATATTATTCGTGTAAAATGTTCTCCTCCTTCATATGCCTGTGTGTGTGTGTTGTGAACCCAAACCCATTTAGTATTAGAATTTGAAAATAAAGTTATTAAATATTTTTTTAATGTCACTTTAATGCATTTTACAGTTACTTGCACTTTAAAATTGAATAAAATTTTTGAAAAAGTTTTAGAGCGAAACCTCAAGTACCTTGTAACCCTTATTTTATATAAGGTAAGTAAACTTTGGGGTATTACAAGATATAATCTTTAATGAAATATCTGTATACTCAGAAATATTTACTTTGATTAATTTTATAATCTAAAAATTAAGTTTATGATTTAGGAGAGAAAAATAGTTTCTATCTTAAAATTTTACAGTTGGGTGGAGCAGGTTAGCATACGTGTCAAAATCCTTAAATTCTCATCAGGTTAAATTCAGAGCTTAAATTCTCATCAGGTGCTCATGTGTGTGTTCCAATAAAAAAACCAAATTTATACGATTCAATTCAGATATCATCCGGCCTTAGATTCAAATTACAATGGCATAATCAATAAATAATAAGCCTCATATATATATTTTAATTGTAATAAATTTGGTTACCGAGATTTTGTCCACTGAGATTTTGTACCTCTTTTATTTTAATTTAAATTGTAGAAATAAAATTGCAATTTTTAGATGTAAAAATAAATATAATGGAAATACTCATGCAACTCATGATGACACAAAACAATATGAGAATTAGAAAAATCTTAGGTAATCAAATTTTGAAATACCTAGAGTATCTCATGTACTAATATATTTTTAGAATCCATTTAGATATAAGATTATTATTACAGAAAATGTATAAAATTCGAGATTTTAATATAATTAGATTTCAGCATTGATTTCAATATTGGAACGAAATATAGGTCGTTTAATATTAAACAGAGTATATTGGGCAAAAAAAAGACAAAGTATTTTTCATATTTAAATTATTTTCTAAAAATGTTATTGAAAAATTCTAGAGAGTTAAAGCTAAAGATTATGGAATCCCATTCCGTCCAATGTGTTTCCTAAAGTTGGTAATCCGTACGTGTACGACTTAATTAAATTTAAAAAGAATATTAATCCCTTTCTCCTCAATATACCTTCAAATTCCCCCATCCCCTATAATCCTAAATTCCCAAATATCCTCCCCACAATCCTAAAATCGTTTCATATTCCCATCCCTGTGACCAAACTGTACACTTGTATACAGGTGCCTTCCTAAAGTTTGGTTCAAAAAAGGTGTAGATTTGGCGTGCTAAAGTTGTACACAACCCAACGAAATACCACTCACTTTCAACGGGCGGCTTTCAAGCGCTCCATTCTATCGCAAAAAAAAAAAAACAAGTAAAGAGATTAAAAAGCTAACTTTTTATTAAATAGCATATGTAACTGTATAATATTAAATAACACATTTTAATAATTATCTTTAGTTGTTAAATTATTTTTTCCTAAAAGAGGCCTCATTTAAGCCTTTCAATAATAGCAGCTCTCAGCGATCAATCTCTGCCCTTTTTATATTCAATACGTGCAATAAAGCTTTGCACTTCTGACGATGCCTTAGTTTGTGGTATATAATGAGAATTCTTTAAATTTTTGTTGAAATTTTTATTACTCAATTGATATAGAAGGTCCTTTCAACGCGGCTTCGATAAAGTATGGATCAATTGGTTTTTAAATATAAAATTTTAGATATGATCATTAATCAATTATTGCAATACTAGCTGTTGACCCGTCACAGAATGACGGAAGGTCGATTGAAAGAAGAACTTTTTCTAATTAAAAACTATTTCTAATTTCATTATGTACATTTTGTTAAAAGTATGTATGTTAAATAAAATTGCAACCATTAAATTTTATATAACGCATATTATGCTTCGATTATAGTAATAGATACTATAATAAAAGTAAATAAATGAATATCTTGTTGCATCTTAAAAACTTGAAGATGAATAATTTAGTTCGTCTACTTTTTATATGTTTCTTATTTTATAAAATGTTGGGGTTGTTAGTTCAAATCCCTTCTTGGTATAATTTTTTTTTAATTATAATTAATATGTTTTTTATTTAAGTGCGTACTTTAAGCAATTAATTTAAGTAAATAAATTAATAAAAGATTTTAAATTTTTTTATAGGTTTATTTTGTTTCAATAACGATCTATTTCTCCATTTATTAATGTTTTGTATATATATTTTTAAAAAATGTTGCTATACATTCTATATTGTTTCCTTTGTTTAGATTCAAATCGAAATACTTGTTTGTTGCTAACATTCTATAATGTACCTACTCAACCTTGCTAAATAATGTATTTATTATTTATTATGTACGTAAAATTGTATTAAATAAATGTTGATTTTTGAAATGAATTTTGAATTATCAAATGCAAATTATAAATTTTATTTGGAATTTTTTTAATATATCTAATTTAAGTTTAACAAAAATTTATTTTGTTTGGCTTCTATGGTGCATTGAGCTCAGTTATTGTATACCCGAAGCCACTTGCCCAAACTTAACACCATTTGCTTCCATTTTTAACTTTTTTTAAATAGTAAAATATTTAAAAGATTATGAGGGAAACATGAAGGGATGGCCGATAGATGTGGCAGAGTTAAGAGCGAGATGTGGAAGATATGAGGGAAACTTTGAAATTACTTTGACACATTGCTTGGTTTATTTGCTTAAGCAACGCAAGCAATGCATCTAAGCGAATAATTAAGACTTACTACACAAATGTTCATGTGAAGCATAGTATTCTTAATTTTTATTTACAAAATGTTTTACTATTTATTTAAAATTTCCAGAAAATCATCTGTGATTTTTAAAACTGATATGAATTAATTCATATACTAATAAATAAATTTTATTTCATCAAAAATTTTTTTTTTTTATTAAAAATAAATAAAATATTTTTTGGCATGCTTATGATAATTTTGGATATTTTATTTTCTAAAATAAAACACATCCAACAAAACATTAATATTTTAATTGAACACATACAACAAAACACATTTAATTGAATGCCTTTGTTACACCTCATTCAAGAATCTAGACAAATATATTAATAATAACAAAATAACAATAATAATAATAATAATAATTATTATTAATTATTATTGATTGATTGGTATATCCAAATTAGTCCAAAACTGTCCAGTGTTAACTACAGTTAGTAGATAATTCAAATATAAACTTTTAAATATCGTAAGCTTAAGATATCAACTAATGACTAGTTTTATACAGAAACGCCAAACGGTGATTATTTTGTAATATAACAAAGTTTCCTATTTTCACATTCCATTTTTTAATTTAATAACCACATATATCTTAAAAATTTTCAATCATTTTGAGGTCCTTCTGATCTGCTATTAAACTTTTAATATATTCCTTTAAAATTTAAATTAAACGCAAACTATATTAAAAATTTAATCAGAAATAGTAGAACTTAGTTTTTTTTTGAATAAGAAAAGAATTTAATTATAAAGGTCTTCTCAATATTATTTAGTCATAAAAAGATTTACAAAACTTTATCAAATTAAATTTAATTTTATCTATTCAAATGTTATTAAAAAAGTATATAGTTTAATTTTGATCCAGCGTTTCTAAGAATTAAAAAACCATTTTTTTTTTTTTTTTTTTTTAACTATCCAGAAATTTCAATTTGGTTTTATTTACAAAAAAAAAAAAAACTTAACCATAAGATAAAAAAAAATTTTAACTTCGTTAGAAAAATCTCTAGTTAAAAGAATTCTTTCTCTCTAACAATCATTCCCATGTATTTTTCCCAAGCAAAACTTTTGGATTTAAATTTTACGGAAGAATTCTTGAGGTAAACAACAAAAAAAAAAAGAAAGAATATAAAGTTTTTTTTTATATTTACTATAAGATTAAAAGAATAACTTTTTTTTTTTTACCTTTTATAAAAAGAATATCTGTAAAATTATATTTTTTTAAACTGTAATTTCTAACTTTTATTTATTATACAGAGTGTACAAATGTAGTAGATCAATTTTTTTGAGGAGTTTTTCCAATAATTGTATTTTCACCTGAAAATTGTTATTTAATCATCATTTTTACTGTTGTTCGAAATTGATATATTTCCGAAGTATTTGTGGAATGAGTTAGGTTAAAAAAGGTCGGTAAGAACCATGTCCCATGTTTAATTGGCTAATTAGAACAATGATAAAAATTACACCAACAAATTATAAATAGTGAATTACTATCGCAGGCGTGTATTTCTTTTGACAGTACATTATTTACCTGAATTCATTTGCAGAATTGAAACCTGATTTTGTGACCTATAATATTCTGCATCTCTCCTAACATAGAATCACATACATAATTATACTGTAAAACGCGAACTTGCTTTCAATCCAAAAAAAAAAACTACAAAGTCAAATACTCTATAATCCTGCAAAAGGCAAGTGAAATACCGTCAAATGCAATAAAGACAAATTTTATACGGAGAAATTATCAAGAAATTCGCACTAATGACGTACGGGCACATGAAATGAAGGCATATGACACCCTGACATAAATAGTTTAAAAAAATTAAATTTATCTAGCAGGTCTTAAGCCTGTGCTACTCATTCAATTTAATTACTGGGTGGCATAGTTGTTAGAGTGCCAATCTTTCATGCAAAAGACCCGGGTTAGAATTCCAGTGAAAGTTAAAAAAAAAATTTATTTTGCTTTCGCCTCGACTCCGTTGCTGTTACAACATATACGTATAGTATAAACAAACTAATTAAGCTTAGCAGTTGAACAGTACTTAAGTATTTTTTTATTTATTTGTTTAAGTTCATCATACAAATCATACATATTTTACATACATACATATTTATACATATACAACACATAATTTTTAATAATTTCCTTAAAAATTGAGAATTCTTATAGCCTGTGTAGTATTTATAACCTTACTCCTTGGCTATTAAATCAAGCGCTTAACCCGGTATTCAGTTGCAACCCTCTGACCAATTAAGTTCCAGCTGCACTTAAAAGGTCCCATATATTCTTTCGTTTGTTTCATATACATTTCTACAACATTCCAAAATATGACACCTTGTGTTTATAAATGATTTGTTATTTTTTATATATGTTTTATAAAAAATTAAAAAGTTTCAATAAAGAAAACAGAAATTATTTACAAATTTTTTTTTTTTAAATATGTGTATAGACAAAAAATGCAGAATATTGCAAGATTCCTTGAAAATAATTTAAAAGACTTAAAGTTTTCTTTTAAAAGAAAATTTTATAACAAGTTTAACAGAATTTAACAAAAACAAAATAGTTCTAGGTAAGTCTAGAACTAATGTATCTGTAAATAATAAAAAATAATTACTAGATATAATTTTATTTAAAATATTAAATAAAAACTTTAAATATTTTAAAGAAAAGTTTTCTATATTTAATCGAAATTTTTTCCAATATATATAGTATTTATAAATGTATAATAGATATTTTGAAATAAATACATAGAAATGATTTTATTTGAAGATTATATTGATACTAGTATCGCCCTGTGCTCGATATTCGAGCTATTTTTGCTTTTAAGTTAACATATAAAATTCGTTTTATGTAAATTATATTAGACTATACATAATAAAAATTATGAAAACAGTGTTGTCAACAATTCTTGCGCTTGAAATTTGCTTAAAAAAAATTTATAATTTTTCTTAATTATTAAAACGTTGTTAAGTACCGATTTTTGAGTTTTGTTTCTATAGCTTAAGCTGGTTGAAAGAGAGGATAAATTGGTACAGTTAAATTAAATTAAAATTCTAAATTCATATAAATAGTATTCTAATAAATACATATTTCTAAACATATACATATACTTATTGAAGTCAAAAACCCAAAATTCGAGTTAATGCTGTCCTTCATATAGCAAACCGTACTTTTTTTAAAAAATTTTAGTACGATTTGAACTATGTTGTACGTATTCTGTAATTTAGTACTAATTAAAAAACTCTGTGAATACATAATATGTACAACAAAATTAAACATATCATAATTTATAAGTTTAGTATTTATTATTATATAATATTGAATCTGCCAGAAGTACAAATAATTAATAGTCAAGTTGACCGAAGTCTTTTTTTAAATCTCAATCTTAAGATTTATAGCAAAAAAAAAAGTTTTTCAATAAATCAAAGAATAAATTTTTCCTACCCTTTTTTCATTTTTAAATTTAAAAGCTACATAGGTAAATTTTTACTACTATATGATATATGCCTATTTAAAGTTCTGAAAACATGCGAAAAATGATTCTGAATTCCTTAGTTTACTTTATACCTTTTTGTCTAGTTTGTTTGTTTGTTTGTTTAATTTTTCCTAAGTTTTTTATTGACAAAAATATATTTCTATATATGGTCATGAGCCATGACTCATAAGTTTCTTAAAACAAATAAATATTATTGCTTTTATTCCTTTATGAGGAGTAAACTCTTTTCTACTCTCAACTATTGCCAGCTACTCCCATCAGCCCTTGTAAAAGAGTATATAACAGAGTAGATATTTATTTAATTTATATTTTAATAATTTCCTGCAGATGGCTTTAATTAAAATTCTCTTGAATTATGTTAAATCATATTTTTTATTTGATAACCAATAAGCACTTACCACCTTCCATTTTAAAAAATATTCTTTATATTTATATCAGCAATTAACCTTAATTTTTTCACTTTATTAATATTTAAATACTATTAAATATAATTAACTTCTCAAATGACAGATAGTTTTAAAATGTCAAATGTATATATGACAATTAATCTGACAATTATGTACTCCTGAAACAAAAATTAGCGTTCCATTTTCAAACTACGCCTATCTAATCTTACGTCAATACGTCTGTCTACATTACATATCCATTATCGGTAAATCGATACGCGCGAACAATATTTAATTTATCAAAAATATTTATTTGAATGTTTTAATTTAGTACCTACCTACAAAAATATTTTTAATTTCATATTATAGGTATTTTGAATATAAGATATTTTTTAATAAAAATTATTGTAAAAAAATATTATTTTTTAAAACATAAAATTAGAAATATAAGAAAATCCAATAATAATATTTTTATACATTTTGTCAATATTTGTAAATTTTAAAAATCCGAGATACTGTACATTGCGTTACGCGTATTTTCGCTGCTCTAATGTAAATTTATGTACCTATTTATTTCCCAATTCTTTGACAGAAATTATACGCTGTACGCTTCTATTTAGGTTAGGACCTAAGGAATAAATAACTTTTTTTGAGAAAGATAATTTTTTTAGTTTTGCAAACATATTGTATTGTAGGTATTTTCAATTTATTTGAATATTTGTATGTTTTAAACTAAATTATTTAAAAAAAAATGTTATTTTAAAATATTTTATTTTTAAAATTTAATCGCACTAACATAAGAAAAAACAATTTCAATATGTATTCTTATACACTTTGTCGATTTTTAAATATTAAAACTCTGAGGTACAGTACGTCGCGTATGCTTTCATGTAAATTTTTTTACATAACTAATTATTTCAAAATTTTTTGACAGAAACTGAATGCCGTACATGCTGATTTTGGCTGATCCATAAGAAACAAATCATTTTTCTTAAGAAATAGGTATTATTTTTTTTTTAAGTTTCTGCAAACATATTATAGGTATTTTTTAATAAACAAATATTTTACAAAGATATTATTTTAAAGTTTCTATTTTTATTTTTCGCTTTGTCATTTTGTAAATCCGAGGTACCAGTACGTCGCGTATTTCGATTGCTCACATGTAAATTCATGTAGGTACCTAACTATTTATTTCAAAATTTTCTAGAAATTTCCAGAAATTATACACCGTACGCGTTGGTTAGGCCCTAAGTAACAAATCATTTAAATAACAAATTATTTTGTTAAGAAAGATTATTTGTTTAACTGTTTTGCAAATATTTATATATTTTAATATCATGACTCTCAAACGTAGAATATATTTCAGAAGTCGGTTTTTTATTGTACATAAAACTTAACAAAAAGCAACTATTTACGATTTACAAAAAAATTTTTTTTTATAACTGTATTATAATAAGTTGCAAACAAAAGCAACTTTTTTTTCGTTCACTTTTTAAGATAAAGAAAAAACAAAAACAAAAAAAAAATTTTAAAAAAATTTAAATCTCCTTGTTCATTGAACATTTGAACTAATCAAAAAAAAAAAAGAAAGACATAAGTCGGCGCCTATAATATATAGTTTGATTGAGCTGCGAATACAACCGAAAATGCATTACTTTTACCCAGAAAGTCGGCGCATAATATTAGAGTCATAAGCCTTGACTTTTAACAGCGTGACCGTTAAATTCAAATTTACGTTAAATTAAAGACGGGTTTTCACCTGAAAAAACGCAATATTCTAAAAAAAAAAATATCATTGTCCTATGAAAACAAAAAAAACCTTTCTTTTGGTTGTTGTTTCATTAAAATTGGTCTTATAGTTTACGCAGAAAAAGGATGTTTATATTTGTATGGAAAAAAATAAGCCGATTAAATATTATGATTTGAATAGTATATTTTCAAAATATATTGAACCCAATGAAGAAACGAAGTTCTAGTTTCTTAGTTAAATTTTTTTTAAACCAAAATATTTTAAATAAATTTAAAATTATTGATTTGACTATCAAAACAGAGACATCTTCTTTTAAGCACTCTGTACCGTAGAACTATTATATTGAAACACTACTTTAAAGTACTGAACATATGTAATCTATAATTTAGTATGTCATATGGGTTTATGGAGTCATCAACATAGTGTTGCAAATCTGACCAATTTCAGTTTTTTTCGTAAAATTGAACTCGTTATGGTGAAAATAAACATTGCATACTTTTAGGATGTCTTTTTATTTCTCTTCAATTCTTTTGTAAATGCCTTCAAAATTTTAATTATTTATTTTAAAAACTATTTGGAAATTATAAAAATTACTAAAAAAGTTCAGTTTTTTTTATTCTATTTTAAATAAACTTTTATATTGTTACAATTTTACATATGAATGTCTTAAGCTACAAAACAAAGTTAACAAACAAGGTATACTCTTTTATTTTTTAACATTTAAAAATATTTGGATTTTTTTATGGAATAAAGTAAAATTATTTCTGTTTTAAACTGCAAAATTATTGTAGTATAATCTTATTCATGCATTATTGTAAAATTTTGAAAAACCAATCTGTTTTTTTTTTCTTTAAACTTATAACTTTACCTAACTTAACCTAAACTTAAATTCTAAACTAACCTAGTTGACTATAAAATTGCACAAATGCTTTTAGAAATCATATTAAGATGTATCTATCCACCAATAATCTTTATTTATAACTTTATCTGTTTCTGATATGGACATTTCATATCTTAAATTATCTCCGTTAATATTGCCTGGGATATAATCGATTTTCTTCCATGTAGTCATCTATACATAGCCATCATATAATGCAAAGTCTTCTTAATGTACTCCTCATTTTGGTAAAATATGTGTGATATTAACCGATTTTCTGGAGCTTTTAATGCTCTACCATAATGACTTCTGTTTAATTTTATCATAAAATTATCTATTTTCATGATTTTGGCTTCCTTGTATATTTATTAAAATAAAAATGTTTGTATTCGAACTCAGGCTTCTATGTTTATTAATATAAACTCTTATGCCCGTTCTTTCGAATTAAAAAAGTTGAGTATTCACAATAAACAAATGTATAAAATAATTGCATACTTTTAGGACGTCTCCTTTTATTTTCAATATTTCTCTAATAACATTTATTATTAAAATCTGATCGGTAATGGACGGGTTAGGACGTCGGCCTTTCAATTGAAAGGTCCCGGGTTCAAACCCTGGTCGGAGCATTTTAAATAAAAAATAATATTATTTAAAACTTATATCATAACTTAAAAATAAAACACCTGTCACACCTGAAAAGGAAAGGCTTAATCACTCGCTTATCACATTGTATGTGGTAGGGGGAATGTTTAATAAATAAATTATATAAAATTAAATACCTTTCAAAATATTTTTAAAAGTTTAATTCTTTATTTGAAAAACTAATTATAAATTAACAAAACCTTCATAAGTATTCACAATAAACAAATCCTTATCTACAATAATTCACAATAAACTAAAGTTTGGAAAATCCTTAATTACTTTAAATCGTTTTAAAATTAATAAATTTTTTATATCGTTTTTTTATTTTTGCACAAATTTGACTATTTAAGATTTTGTTTAAATTTTTTATAAAGAATATTACATTTCATACAAATATATAATAAAAATACACACTTAAATAAAGTCATTATTATCAGAGAAATACCACCATTAGTGTAAATTATTGAGCCATTATTACAAATGTTTTGGAATGAAATGACCGTTTAATTTTTATAGGGGGCGTTCACAACTTTGAATTAAATTTCATTTCATGACACTTTTATTTATAAGAATATTCTTTTAATCTATA
Source organism: Dolichopus griseipennis (assembly GCA_963082915.1). Taxonomy (NCBI): domain Eukaryota; kingdom Metazoa; phylum Arthropoda; class Insecta; order Diptera; family Dolichopodidae; genus Dolichopus; species Dolichopus griseipennis. The sequence continues at coordinate 4,024 of CAUJBZ010000348.1, read as the reverse complement.
GTTATAAATTTAATTTATATTGGTTAAGTGAACGCCTTATTTGGCTTGAAGAATAGTTAGCACTTTTTTTTACACTTCATTTTGCTAATTTATAGATTTTAAGTTTAAAAATTGTTTTATATAATAAAAATATAATCTAAAATTAAATAGTTTAATTTGATAAGTTGATAATTTTAATATTATTGAATAAAATTCTTTTTAAATCAAATTTTAAATTAGTTAACCATCTCTTAAAGTATAGAAATATTTCAGTCAAATATTTCCCAAGTTATAAAAGTCCTATACGAAATTATTATTATAAATCTAATTTAAATATGTGCAAATATTTATTCAGCTGAAATTAGAAATAAATTAATGTAAAATTTAAATTATCATTTAATGTTATAAAAAGCAAAGCAATGAATGAAAGAAAGATAAATTTAATACTCATCCTTTGATTGTGTTTACAATTTATTTTAGAAATTGCCTTAAGATATTTACTTTTTTTTTAATGTTTAAAATAAAAATTTGTTTTAGGTATTTTTTATTTATATTTAAAAATTGATATTAAAGAGATGTAGTTTATAAATTTATATATAAAAGAAATCATTCCAATTATTGTATTTAAAGTTATAAATTTAAACGAATTTAAAATTACTTAGTTAAATTTATTCCATTTTTAATTTAAAGTTAAGTATCTATTTTCTAACCCGGCTCTTAGAACACTCGCAATATCATTTGTCTATTCTAAGAATCATGGCTTAATATATTCTTAAAGCATTTAAATTAATGACATTGCTTCCAGCTCTTATATAGCTTATCTTTGCTTTGATTTTTCTAATGGACTTTTGCTTGGAATTAATTTCGAACTTTCCAACTTTAAATTTATAATTTATATTTATTTTATTGAGCTTAAAAGTTTTTTGAACAACTTATATAAATAAAATTTTTGAAATTGTTACATAATAATTTAAAATATTTTATGATTAAAAATTGTACACTTTGCAGTATTGCACAGTAAAATCGATTAAAAAGTAGGGATGGAAAAGGAATAGAAAAACTAATTTTAAACTTACAAACCCGAAAAAGATACCAGAAATGATTAATGTTCGGAAGTAATATCTTAGGAAATATGGTTCATTCTCAAAATTAATTTGTACATTTGTATCAAAGACCCTAAAAAGAATCAAAGAGTATGATTTTAGTGTTTTAAAGTGACACACTAGCCATAAGAAGTATGTACAGTTCCAATAGGTGGCTTCGAGCTTTTAAAGACCCCCGTAAAAAAAAAAGAAAAATTGAAATATGACCGAATTGACTTTATTTCTTTTTATAATTGATTCCGATCTTAAAACAAAATATAAAATATCTCACATATTGCTGGAACAACATGACAGTATCTTATCGGTTATAAAGCAGGGAAGGAGTCATTATTTATTAAATGCAGTCAATTAAAAAAATTAAAATACTAATTTTTTATTGTAGAATTAAATATTTTTGAAAAAACTCGCATTGAAAAATACTCCATCTCATTTAAATGAACTCGAGTGGAACTACCAGATTAAAAATCTCACAAATCGGAAGTGTATCCTCTAAGCAGTTATTAAATTCCTTTTTATTTTATTATAGTTACAACAGAGAGGGAGTCAATATATATATATAATATACCCTCTGATATAGATTTATAATAAACTCTGATTTTAAATCCTACCCTAAGATCCCTCCAAATTCAGACTCTAGCATAAATATATGTATTACATATATAAATATTTGCCTCCTTTTTCATCAGGAAGCCAAACCTGAAAATTGAATCCCAATTTCGGTTTATAAAGTCTTCGGCTTGAATTCCTCTAACTAAAACAAAATTAAAAAAGCCACATTCTTATTAAAAAAGCCACATTTTTAGATACAAGTTTTCAAATTTTGTTTCGAAATCGATATATTGAGTTTATGGTATTGAAGATTTAAATTTTAGAAAAATGGTATTATGAACATTGAAGTAGTATAAAACAGTTTTTGGTAGCATCAAATCTTAGATCACCAAAGGCTCATCTCTGAATACTGAAAAACTGTGGAAAAAATATCGGAAATGCAAATGCGGTTTAAAGGGAAAATTTTCAAATATTCGTAATTATCAAAAAATAACATGCTATTTATCAAATGGTTTTGCTAGATAATTAAAGGTTTTAAATGCATACTTAAAATTTTTAAATCACAAATTTTAAAAACCAAATTTTGTAAAATCCAAAACTCTTAGAAATGTGTATAGTTCTGATTTTGAAGCCAAGTTTAAAAATCTCATAACTTTTTTCATACACAGCATCAAATAATTATTAAACAGAATCAAAACGCTTCATGAATATGGAAGTCGCCTCTTTAGTTCCTCGCTAAACAAATTATTGGCGCCCTTATTTTGTATCCAGTTCTAAAACACCTCCTAACTTTTTTCTTACATAATAAGTATTTGGATTTTGATCTAATACTTCAAATTCATAAAAATACAAAATTTATAAAAGTTTCTGAATAAACCATAGAATGAACTTTAAACTTTCAAAGTTAATAAAAAAATAAAATTCCAATTAAATTTTCAATTTTCGGAATTTTATTTTGAATTTTTATTCATAAAAAAGTTTATTAGAAATTTTAAAAAACAAAATATCAAAAATAAATTAAAAAATTAAAGTGCCTCAATCCGTTTGTTTATTGTTTTTTTATTTTTAAAATTAGTTAAAATAAAAATTTTTTAACCTTTTAAAAGATGAATGAATTTGACGTGAACAAAACATAAAAAAAAAAAATTATAAAGAAAAAGTAATAAACAATTTTTTTTATAAAACTTTCTTATTTTTACCTATTCACCTATAAAATTTTGGAAAACTTTTAAATAATAATAAAAAGAAATTTTTTAATTTAATTACTAAATCGAATATAATGTTTTATATTGAAGTTTAAATAAAAATTAAATTTTCAATTTTTAAAATGAAATATGCCGAATTGTAATATTTGTTCAAAAAAAGGTTAAACAATTTATTTACAATTATTTACCTGCTATTTCTAAACTCTTAAGCTTGACTTTAGACTAACTTGCCTGGAAAATCAAGGGTTATAAAAAGTATGAAGCTTTGTTAGGAAAATATAGGGAAATTATGTGTTAAATGCCTGATATATAACATTTGTTTAATTAGAATTGGTCTAAATAAATATGTATACAAATAACTCGTGAGACAATACAATAGTTTAACTAGAATAGGCTTAATGCTGGGATTAAACATTTTACTATGATTCTATGGTATTAAAATGGAATGTGTTTTTTTTTTTTTATAAATAAATAATTAAATATGATAAGTTTAAAGTAATCAAGAAAGTTATTTATACATATTATACTTTTTTTTTTTAAATTTTTGAGTCCCCTTAATGAAGTCCAAATGAAACTTGAGTAAGTGCATCTCTAATTCTAATACCTCTCTAGATTTTCTAACTCTAATGCATTTTCAAATGGGAGACTACTGTAGCTTATAATTTGGAAAACTTTATGTCTCTTACCCTTTTAAATGAACAAATCATTTACTAAGCCGCCATTATGGTTCTATATAATTAATTTAAATAAGCTTCATTTTATGGATTTGAATATAACTGAATCAATATTATAGTTTTTGGAATCAATGTTGTAATATATTATAATTATGGATACAGACAGTGCTGCGACACCGAATAATTGCCAATTTTTTCGTAAAATTCAATTAATTACAGAAAAAAATTATATTGCATACTTTCAGGACGTCTTTTTATTTTTCTTTAATTTTTTTACTTTTCAAATATTTGCAGTTTTTCGAAATATTTTAAGAGAGAAATTTGGTTCTTTGTTGTAAAAACTAATTAGAAATTAAAAAAAAAAAGGAACAAATTATTAAACTAGGATAGCGAAAAAGTAGACTAAAAATAAGATTAGAAATAGAATTTAATAAAATTTAAAATAGAATTTCTACCAATTTTCAAGTCAATTACGAATTGTGGTTTTTTTAAATTTAATCAAATTTACTATACC